>VWZE01005093.1:31514-44631 GCA_013396675.1 Eubucco bourcierii | reverse complement strand
AAAAGAAAGAGGAGAGGAAAGAGGAAAGACAAAAGCAAAGAGAAAAGGAAAGAAAAAAAGGAAAGAGAAAGAGGAAAGGAAAGAGGAAAGGAAAGGAAAGAGGACAGGAAAGACAAAAGATGAAAGCAAAGAGAAAAGGAAAGGAAAAAAGGAAAGAGAAAGAGGAGAAGAAAGAGGAAATGAAAGGAAAGAGGAGAGGAAAGAGGAAAGACAAAAGCAAAGAGAAAAGGGAAGGAAAAAAGGAAAGAGGAAAGGAAAAAGAAGCAGGAGAGGAAAGAGAAAATAAAAGAAAAAAAAAGAAAAAGAAAAGAAAAAAGGAAAAAAGAAAAGAAAATTAAATTTTTTTTTTAAAAAAAGAGAGAAAAAAGAAAAGAAAAAGGATGAAAACTTTGAAACTCCTAAACATAACAGACAAGGCTGCCCAGCTCCCACATGTTTTCCATGCAGCTGTCAGCTCTGTGGTCCCTTATCTAATGGTGCTGCTTTTGGCAAGGCGAAAGGAACAGCTAGAAACCAGGGAGGAAGAAAAAGCTGCTCCAGGACAAAACACAGGAAACTGAGAGCAAGAGAAAACACTGAATGTAAAAGAGCAGAGCAGTTCTAGGAGGAATGAGATGCTCACCTGCTGGGGATGGCTGTGGGTTTTCCGTGTCCACTGAACGAAAGGGAAACTGCAGTTTAATATTAAAGACAATAGCAGGAGGATTGGGGAAACACTGAAAGGCTTCCCAGGGTTCCCACAGCTTCCTGCAGCAGCTCTTCTTTCTGAAATTCCCATATAAAACACCTGCCAGATTTTCCTAACATTAGCAGGGCCTTTGTGCCATTTTATCCTAGCTGGAGCCCCCAACACAAGGACATGGAACTGTTGGAGCCAGTCGAGGAGGCCACGAAGATGCTCAGAGGACTGCAGCAGCTCTGCTCTGAGGACAGGCTGAGAGAGTTGGGGCTCTGCAGCCTGGAGAAGAGAAGGCTTCCAGGAGACCTTGGAGTAGCCTTCCAGCATCTGAAGGGGGCTAGAGGAGGACTGGGGAGGGACTATTGACAAGGTCTTGTAATGACAGGATGAGGAAGAATGGGTTTAGACTGGCAGAGGGGAGATTGAAACCGGATGTTAGGAAGAAGTTCTTTGCAGTGAGGGTGCTGAGACAATGACACAGGTTGCCCAGGGAGGTGTTCAGGACCAGGCTGGATGAAGCCTTAAGCAACCCATTCTAGTGGGAGGTGTCCCTGCCTATGATACAGGGAGGTTGGAACTGGCTGAGCTTTGAGGTCCCTTCCAACCTAAACCATTCTAAGGCTCTATGATTCTCTCTGTGGTTTCTATCACCTACACCTTTCTGAAACAGACCCAAAGGCACTCCAGGGATCTTGCACCTTAGAAGCTAAAGAGAAAGGCACCAGGAGGAACTACTCTGAGGCTGTGAGGTAGTCACCTGCTGGGGACAGCCATGGGGTTGCTGTCTCCATTGATCATATGGAAAACTGTAATAGTGACAGCAAAATAGCCACTTCTTTAGTTTTTTTATATATATATATATACAGTCCAAGGTAGTCCACATGCCAGTTATGCCCTGTGTGGAGGTACAGGGACCACAATGACCCTCAGCACACACACACACACCCTTCATGGGGACCAGGGCAGGCTTGCAGGGTACCCAGCTTGTAGCTCTGAGATGCCTTTGAGAAGCTGTCATTAGCAATCTATTCCTGCTTTCCTCTGGTTTCTTTCTGTCTAGCTCATTAGCTTCAAAAATATTTCAGGGAGGAGAGGAAAAAGGCTTCTAAGAAAAAATAAACACATCTTTGTTTGCTCTGAAAATAGAGACTATAGGATTAAAGGTATCTGTATAAGAACTAATATCACAGATGAGCTGGAAGCTGGTTTGCTCTTTTAAATCAAGAAAGCCAAGACCCAGAGGTATGCACCACACCCTGCTGAACCACAGCTATTTGAATATCCTTTATCTTACTTTCCTACCCTGACTCCTTACTCTCTCTCTGTAAGCAGCAATCTTTACCTACAGCCTTGTCTCAAGTATTTACCTTGCAACTTCACGCTGCCATGGTTAGCTACAAAGAGGCTTCCCAGCCTAAAATCTGGATAATTGCAGAAGACCAAAGTGAATGAGCAAACACTGCCTTCAATTACATGCCCTGGCTCACCTCCAGACATACTGAAATCCAGCAGAAGCTGGGAGCCTGAGGCAGAATTACTCCAGTCCCCATCGCAATCTGACTGGCATAATGCTGTCGTTGAGCGCATTAAGCCCTGCTACCCATCCAGGGTAAGGGAAGAGTCGCAGAGCCAAAGGTACTGCACTGGGAAGTTGTTATCCCAATTTGCAGACTGCTGCCTTTTTTCTCCCTCCTTGTTATTTTCATTATTCCCCCTTCAGCTGTGTCACAGTGTGATGCCAACCGCCGCCACAGCAGCCCTTTGGAGAACATAAGGATGTTCCATGCTTCCTGATTCCTAAAGAAAACATCTGGAACACTAAAAAGGATTTTACACAGTTTAGTTTAATTCCTGTGTCCTAGCAGGAGGCTCCTGTGAGCTCTCCACAAAGCTGTGCCCTCTTGCCTGCTTTCTGAGCTCACCTTTTGACCTCTGCCTCTCCTTCCTTGCTCAGGGCAGTCGAGAGATGATGGAGACAAAAGGCATCTTGGGATACCCACAACTTGCCCTGATCACTCCTGCCAGCTGCCTCCTAAACCTCTGATCACATCCAGATTTCCACCTCCACTTTGGGAGCCACGTGTGGAAAAGCCATGGAAAAGGCCCTGCCATGATCTCAGAAGCAATGCTTTTGAATTGCTGCTCTCATGTTTTAATAAATGACACTTGTCCCAAATGGCAAAAATGACACCAATTCTTGCACAAAGGAAATCACAGAATTGAAATATTCATCCAGGCTCTTCAGCCTGGGGAAGAGAAGGCTTCCAGGACACCTTAGAGTAGCCTTCCAGTATCTGAAGGGGGCTCCAGGAAGGCTGGGGAGGGACTATTGACAAGGTCTTGTAATGCCAGGACAAGGGGCAATGGGTTTGGACTGGCAGAGGGGAGATTGAAACTGGATGTTAGGAGGAAGTTGTTTGCAGTTAGGGTGGTGAGACACTGGTACAGGTTGCCCAGGGAGGTTGTGGAGTACAGAAGCACAGAATGTGATCTTCAATTGCTTCCCCCCACACACCCATAAGGATCACTCTCCAAGGATTCCACATAGACCAGAGGCATAAGAAAGGAACCCAAGCCTGGCCATAACCTGGTTAATGAAAAGCTCAACATGAGGCTGCAGTGTGAGTGCAGCCCAGACAGAAACCGAGTCCCGGGCTGCAGCAAGAGCAGTGTGGGCAGCAGGGCAAGGGAGGGGATTGTGCCCCTTTGCTCTGCTCTCCTCAGACCCCACCTGGAGTCCTGCGTGCAGTTCTGCAGCCCCCAACACAAGAAGGGCATGGAATTGTTGGAGGCAGTCCAGAGGAGGTCACGAAAATGCTGAGAGGGCTGCAGCAGCTCTGCTGTGAGGACAGGCTAAGAGATTTGGGGCTCTGCATCCTGGAAAAGAGAAGGCTTCCAGAAGACCTTAGAGTAGCCTTCCAGTATGTGAAGGGGGCTACAGAAAGGCTGGGAAGGGACTATTGAAAGGGTCTTGTAATGACAGGATGAGGAGGAATGGGTTTGAACTGGCAGAGGGGAGATTGAAACTGGATGTTAGGAAGAAGTTGTTTGCATTGAGGGTGGTGAGACACTGGCACAGTTTGCCCAGGGAGGTTGTGGAGCACAGAATGTGATCAAAGATTCACAGATGTGATCACATTCTGTGATTCTGTGCTCCACAACCTCCCTGGAGTTGTTCAGGACCAGGTTGGATAGGGCTGTTTTAATGGGAGTTGTCCCTGCCTATGGCACAGTGGGTTTGGAACTGACTGAGCTTTGAGGTCCCTTCCAACCTAAACTATTCTGTGATTCTATGATTCTCTAACGAAGGCAAAAAGAAGTCCTGATGCCTTTTGTTGAAGAAAGGCCAGAGTGTGATTAGCACACTGCAGAAAAGGTTGCAGAACACTGCCCATTTGAAAATCTTCACTCTGAAGGGTTTTAGTATCAAGGTCAGCAAAAGCTTGGATGAATCAACATTCCCTGCACATCCACTGCACAGTTCAAAGCTGACTGTTGATTTCATAGCTGCACACACATCTGTCAAAAACTGTAAAAAGCTGTAAGGAGAACATAATTTAAGAAGTTCTAAGTCTACATCGCTTTTCTTTTTCTTTCTCCCCTCCTTATTTCTCCACTTTCTTCACCATCCTGAAATCCCTACAGCACTCTCTCCAAGCATCTAAAAGTTTGCTTCCCTATAAAACAGAATATTGAGCATCTCTCACTCGTCTCAGGCAGCAAAATCTATGTATCCTACAACAGAAATTGCCTGAAAGTCACCAATAGTCCCACAAAGTCCTGCACAGAGCTCCTCTGGCATTAACAGCAGCAAACAAAAGCCTTTGTTGGCAGATTCCTTTGAATCAACAATATCTCTTACACCCACTGCTTGGTCTAGAGTCCTAGATTCATAGAATGATTTGGGTTGGAGTGGACCTTAAAGACCATCCAGTTTCAACACCCCTGCCATGGGCAGAGACATTTGCCACTGGAACAGGTTGCTCAAGGCCTCATCTAACCTGGCCTTGAGCACCTCCAGGGAGTGGCAGCCTGTTCCAGTATCTCATCACTCTCGCTGTAAAAGATTTCTTCCCAATTTCCAGTCTGAATCTCTCCTTTTCAAGCTTCAATCCATTCCCTCTCATCCCATCCCTATAAGGCCTTGTAAAAAGTCCCTTCCCGGCATTCTTGTAGCACTTTTCAGGCTGCTCTAAGGTCTCCCCAGAACCTCTTTTCTCCACCTTGGACTGCCCTAACTCCCTCAGTGTGCCCCATAGGAGAGGTGCGCCAGCCCTCTGATCATCTTTCTGGCTTTGAGCATCACCTCAAAGCCCTCTGGCTCTAGGCTTGTTCTAAGTCACCTCCCCCAGGCTGGAAGCTATCAAGGCACAAAGTTCATACAGGCATGGAGATTTAAGGTCAAGAATGACTGCATCTAACATAAACAACACCCAAAATGTTAACTTTTATGATTCCCTGCTATTTGAGAGAATAAAGTAACTGTTGTGGACAACAATAGATGGCAAGATTAAGACACTGGCAGCAGTTAGAAAATGGGCAATTAAATGAGCTCCAATCCTTCCAATGTAACTTGGTAAGATCTGTAGTAATGTCAAACTGGAATTCAATTCAGCAACTATGCCAGCTAGACACAGGTTTGATTAACTATGGGAATGAGCTAACCAACTTGGCACTGCTCATGGGGAGAAAACAAGCATGAAGTCCTGAGGTACACTCCCATCTGGAGCATTACCAGCACAGCTCCACTCCACAACAGACTCTGACAATGCAGCCTTGGAGGCAAAGTCAGTGTGAAGCCTGCAGCCCTTGCAAAGAACTTCCTTGTCCTGCTCCTGAAGCACACAGCATCACTCCAATGACTTCCACATCTCGGTAATCATGGCAGCTATGAACTTGCATCACAGAACAGCTGTCAATATTCAGAGTTCCCTTCCAGTTTCTCTGGGAAAAGTCTGAACTTCAGCCTTTTACCCAGTAAGCTGGGATTACTGTATTTGAAAAAAAGCAAGTAGAAAACACTCAAGCTTTACTCTGTTTTCCTTAGCAAGGCACAGGAGCTGATGACTGTGCTTATCACACCCTACAAAGAAGCTGAACTGTTTAGGTAAACAAATTATTTACAAGGTCTTGCAATGACAGGACAAGGGGCAATGGGTTTAAACTGGCAGAGGGGAGATTTAGACTGGATGTTAGGAGGAAGTTCTTTACAGTGAGGGTGGTGAGACACTGGCACAGGTTGCCCAGGGAGGTCATGGATGCTTCCTCCCTGGAGGTGTTCAAGGCCAGGTTGGAGGAGGCCTTTAGTGAGCTGCACTAGTGGGAGGTGTCCCTGTCTATGGCAGGGGGTTGGAACTAGATGATCCTTGAGGTCCCTTCCAACATTAACCATTCTATGATTCTAAGTCCTGACTATGGATAGTTTAAAAAGGAGGAGATCAGCACTTCATCACTGCAGGCTGTCAGGAAAGCCCAGCACTGCTCACTGGGATACTCCAGCAGAGGCTGGCCTTAGCAACACAGGGTTTCTGTCTTTGGCTGGTTTTCAGTTACACAAATAGACAATGCAAACACTGCACTGCCTGGGCATTGCTGAGCTGCTGACATGTCTTTGCTTACTAACCCCACCAGTGTATGATCAGGGACCAACCCAGTGCTTCCCACTGCACTGCTTGGTCAACAACCCCCAAGCCATAACAGCCCTTAACAGAACCAAAGCATACCGGGAGTGGTAGTATCATAGTGAAACAAAATCTAACTTGCAGGAGCTTAAAACCCTAAGGGTACCATTCCCCAGGGTAGGAGGGATTGTAACAAAGTTGTGTTTCAGCTTGGTGTTGCCGGAGGTCTCCGAAGGCTGCCAGTAACAATGCCACAAATGTAGCTGATCTCTCAAGGCAGAAAGCAAACTCTTTCCCACCCACCTGCCAACCTCAGTTGTCTGGAGAATGGTTTCAGCAACACTCTGAACAAGGTTCACCTCTTCATCTGAGCCACTATTAAGTTATGAGGAAGCAAACAAACCAGACTAAGTTTTATCAGGAAGCTACCCAGCACCCCAACATAGTAATGATGCTCCTGTTACGGGTCCTGAGGAGTTACCTTCCTCTGGACAGTCTTCACTCCATTTTCCTCACAGAGTAACCCAGTGATCAGCAGGACCCTCAGCAACTCCCTGTGAAGTCCACATTGGCCCCACTTTGGAGCAGAGTTGGGCAAGATGACCTCACACAGTCACATCCAACTGACATTGGCCAACCCACTGGCGCACGACTAGAAGGGGGGAAAGGTGGAGGTGCTCCTTTGTTGAAGACCCAGGGGTAGTCCAAGGAGCGGCCTCACTCCACGTGGATGTGTCTTGAATACTCAGCCTGCTCTCCACATCACACAGGGCTTGTCTTAGCTGCAGCCTCACTCAAGTGCTGTTTTGACAGCTTCAAATGAGGGAGATGGTTCCTCATGAAGGAATTCAAGCTGTACTCATTGAATCGAAAACTCTCTCTCTCTCTCACTCTCTGCATCTGCCAATCTTACCAGTCTGCCTAGGCCTTGGAAATAAAGAAGAAAATGAAGGCAGTGTGACATGATAGGATATTTTTAACTATTAAATTTATGCCACACTGTTGATTCATTTATAATTCATTACAAATTGCATTGCAAATATTTGGCTAAAGTGCCATGATATTGGGAATGACAACATTCCTCCCTTCCTCCCCTCCCCCTTAAATTAACTGAGCTCAGAAATAACACCTCACACTTACTCTGGGAATGAATCCACCTCAGGACAGATGTGAAGAACAGCCAGCTCCCAGTCAGCTTACCTGGGGTAAGAACTGGAGGGTAAGAAACCCTCCCAAGTAGGGAGGACTACTTCAGAAAATCCATGTAATTGGTGCATGCCATTACAAGCTGGCAAGCACCTTCATGCATTCATGCATGTCCTTACAACAGAAGGAAACATCCTACACTGAAACATCCTACAAAGCCACTGAAAAAACAAAGCAAAATAGAAAGCAGTCAAATAAAATCCTTATTTTCCCCCACTATTTAATTTCCCTCCAGTAGGTCATTTTGGCAGCTGGTTTGCCAGGAAGCTCAGGAGCATTGTTACAATATTGGGGTGCTGAGTAGCTTCCTGATAAAACTTAGTCTGGTTTGTTTGCTTCCTCATAACTTAATAGTGGCTCAGATGAAGAGGTGAACCTTGTTCAGAGTGTTGCTGAAACCATTCTCCAGACAACTGAGGTTGGCAGGTGGGTGGGAAAGAGTTTGCTTTCTGCCTTGAGAGATCAGCTACATTTGTGGCATTGTTACTGGCAGCCTTCGGAGACCTCCGGCAACACCAAGCTGAAACACAACTTTGCTAAAATCCCTCCTACCATGGGGAATGGTACCCTTAGGGTTTTAAGCTCCTGTAAGTTAAATTTTGTTACACTATGGCACTACCACTCCCTGCATGTTTTGGCTTTGTTAGGAGGATGCAAAGAATTGGACAATCACGACGTGAAAAACAGCTAACACCTAAAATGGTCATTCTTTAGAGGTCTAGTGGTTTACTTGAGATGTCATCTTGTGCTGGGTGGGGAAAGCACGGAACAAAGCATGAAGCAAACATACAGACACTTTTTTACTTAGAAATAAAATCTTTTATAGATGGGACTGCGGCAGCTGTCACAGCCAGAGGGAGGCGTCTGTTAGTGTGCATGGGAAGAAATGACCAGGCAAGAGCTGGGCATCGCTCACTCTTGCTAAATGCTTCTTTAGCAACCTCTAAAGGGAAGTGTCTCTCCATCTAGAGCAGCATGGAGGATTACAGGAGACTCGGGCAGCTTTAGCAAGTGACAGCCACAGCTGGAAGATTTCACCTGCGTGCCCTGAAACCTCAAGGGTGAACTCATAGGCAGTGCAGAGAGCTGAACCCATCTAGGTTGAATGAAGCCGTAGGGGCTGCTCTTCACATTGCTTCTGGACATCAGTGGAGTTCTAACACTGCCGCTTGGTGAGTAGCAGGAGGCTCCGGCAACTGGTGGGCAACTCGCAGCAGGAGCGTTGCGCAAGGCAGCTTACTCCGCACCGATTTTCAAAGCCTTTTCCCAGAGGCTGCAGCTCCCTGAGCAACTGACACCAGCTCACACCAGCCACAACCACTGCAAAAGAAACCATCCCGGTCCTGCTCCTGACTGTAAAGCCACAATTTATTTTACCACGCACAGCTAAATCAACCAATCAACCAGCCCACCCATCCCCGTTCTCCTGTTTCAACAAAACCGGTTTCGGATCCCGAGGAAATACTCTTCTACCAAACACCAGGCACGAGAGTTTGAGCCACTGCTGAGCTCACTGCAAAGAGCATGTGTGAATGCAACCGGGACAGCATCTCGCCCCTGTGTGCCGCAAACATCGCGGTGTGGCTGTGCTGTGCAGAAGGGAGTGCGACAGCCTGGCTGGCTCGGGCGAGCTGCGGACAGCATCGCAGCCGCCGCCACGCCAGCGCCTTTCGCCGTGCCCCCGCCCCCGCCCCCGCTTCCTTAGTATGCGCCCGGGCGTGCGCGGCAGAAAGCAGCAGCAGCAGCAGGAGCAACCTCTCTGCGCTTCCGCACCGCCACCGCTCCCGCGGCAGCCCCCAAAATGAAGGCTGCCTTCATTCAGAGGGGCACGCAGGTGTCCTCCTTCCACGCCAACAAGGGCAGCAGCTGTACCGATGCTGGCCAAAATCCCGTAGTCCAAACTTGGGCATTCTCCCCACGGGGGACTGTGCAGCTCAGCCAGACCCAAACCAGCATCCAGCGCTCAGGGATGCACAGGCGAGACCTGGCACTGGCTAGTTGTTCGCAGAGAACAATAGCCTGTGTATAAGTATGCAGCTGCTATGAGGATAGGCTGAGAGAGTTGGGACCCTGCAGCCTGGAAAAGAGAAGGCTTCCAGGAGACCTTAGAGTAGCCTCCCAGTATCTGAAGGGGGCTACAGGAAAGCTGGGGAGGGACTATTGAGAAGGTCTTGCAATGACAGGACTAGGGGCAATGGGTTTGAACTGGAAGGAGGGAGATTGAAACTGGATGTTAGGAGGAAGTTCTTTCTAGTGAGGGTGGTGAGACACTGGAACAAGTTGCCCAGGGAGGTTGTGGCTGCTCCCTCCTTGGAGGTGTTCAAGGCCAGGTTGGACAAAACCTTGAGTGAGCTGTACTAGTGGGAGGTGTCCCTGCCTATGGCAGGGGGTTGGAACTAGAGGATCTTTGAGGTCCTTTCCAACCTTACCATTCTATGATTCTATGCAGCTAATCACAGAATCACAGCGTTCTTTTGGTTGGAAGAGACCTTTCAGATCATCAAGTGAAACCATTAGCCCAGCACTACCAAGCCCACCACTAAACCATCTCCTGCAGCACCACATCTACACAACTTTTCAGTCCCTCCATGGATGGTGACTGCCCTGAGCAGTTTGTTCCAGGCCCCGATGAAGACCTATTTCCCAATATCCAAACTAAGCCTCCTTTTTGTGGTAATGCAGAGACTCACATATGCACCCCTTGGCTACAGGAGAGGCACTCAGCACTGATTATCTTGAGGCTGGAAATTACTTAGTTAATCCAACCTGTCCAGGGGTTCCTCTACTAAATAAGTTATCCCATCAATAATCTGTTCCTGACTTACAGGGAGTTTTCTCAGGATGGACCAACAAACCAAAAATAATTGGATTCCTCCCATTTATTATCTAACCCACCTAAGTCTTATTTTCATTAGCATCTTAGCTGGTGGAGCAAAGCATCTCCTATTTCCTGAATACTCTCCAGTGGTTTAGTCCTATGCATGGTCAGAACCCACTTCTGGAAGATAAATGTATGTGGTGGCACACAGGTGCTTAGACACGCTCAAGTGGTGCCAGTGCCCCTTTGCAGCAGATCTCTGCTAAAAAGATAAAGTATTTAACAGCTAATGGCTCAACAGCCCAGCTATGCCCTGCAGAAACCCTGCCAGGCATCAACTCTGTGCTCAAAAAAGTAGTGCCTTCATTTTTATATATGTACACACACACACAGACACACACACACATATATATGCATGCTTCTGGCTGTATGAATATTACTCTCATTTTTAAACTAAAGTTCAAATAAGGAATCGTCACCTTTTCCTACCATTATCTGGGGAGTTTGGTTTTTTTTTTCCTGGAGAATGACAGATGATAGTGTCTTTTCAAAGTGACATAGCCAAAGAGATTACAGTGATAATCAGGTTACCTTAAACAGAAAAAAAACCTGAGAGATTCAGAGATACTCTCCTGCCTAACAATCCTCATACTTAATATTTTCATCTGCTGGGTGAACACTATTTCTGTAAGGTTTATTTGAGCATATTGCTTTCCCACTAAAGCATTTTCTGGCTTCTTAGACGTTCTCTAGGGACTTTCAGCTAAAAATAGGTTATGGTTTCAAAGAGCACTAACAGAAACTGGAAAAGATTGAACATTTGCATTTACCTTATGATAAAAGAAAATGAGGAATATTCCAGCTATGTGATCATGAACTTAAAAAAAATATACAAAAAAGAATGAATGAGAATAAAATATCTGTCCATCCCCAATAAGTCTACAACCAGCCAGCAAACAAAGCCAGCAACAGAGATTTACATGCCCGGAGTCCACACGGAGCGCATGTACCTTTGAGCCACGCAAAAGGGAGGCTCCAAAACCCAAAATGGGCATACTGCATTACTCACCTCCAGTCCTGTGCCCACAGGTCAGTCTTCCCTTCCCACCTTCAAGCTCAAGCTTCCAAGTTCAATCCAGTTGGGCTTTTTTTCTCTCCTATATTTTTAATGTTCAGTGTGGAAGACAAACCATGACTGGTGCCACTTGTTTCTCTCTAACAGGCATTCGAGGACAAGAAGGGGACTGTATTAGAGCAGCAGCTGTAGTCCTCTAGGGTTAAAGCCCAGAGCACAGAGACAGCTGAAATAAACACACTGACCCACTGCAGCCCTGAAGTCTTTCAGTCAATGCATCTGACAAAATGCTTTGACAGATCCCAAAGAAAATAGAAAGCGAGGAGAAGATCCTAGGTTTCATTTCATCTTCCCAGGACCAGCAGCTCACATCTGGATTTAACACCAAAGCAAGAACAATTTCAGCCTGGCCTGGATCTGGGTTTCTCAGATGTGGCTTCTGTATCAGCTCAGCCACAACGCTCAGCAGTCTGGCCCTGAATTGCTAAAAAGGGAGCCTATTGCTACCATTCAATTAAAAACACAATTAGGCATTAGGGGAGACTTCTGCATGCATCTTTAACCACCACAATCCACAAAAGGTCCTTTCCCAAGAGCACTGATAAACCTGGTGAAGCTTTACTCACTTACATTGTACCCTTCGACTTTGAAAAGCGTAGGCAAGGTGGGCTCCTCAGACATGTCAGAGGAGGGCCACGAGGATGATCAGAGGGCTGGAGCAAGAGAGAGTTGGGGCTGAGAGAGTTGGGGCTCTGCAGCCTGGAGAAGAGAAGGCTTCCAGGACACCTTAGAGTAGCCTTCCAGTATCTGAAGGGGGCTACAGGAAGGCTGGGGAGGGATTATTGACAAGGTCTTGCAACGACAGGACAAGGGGCAATGGGTTTGAACTGGCAGAGGGGAGATTTAGACTGGATGTTAGGAGGAAGTTCTTTGCAGTGAGGGTGGTGAGGTACTGGCACAGGTTGCCCATGGAGGTTGTGGCTGCTCCCTCCCTGGAGGTGTTCAAGGGCAGGTTGGAGGAGGCCTTGAGTGAGCTGTACTAGTGGGAGGTGTCCCTGCCTGTGGCAGGGGGTTGGAACTAGATGATCCTTGAGGTCCCTTCCAACCTTACCATTTTATAATTCTATGATTCTATGATTTTCAGGAGCAAGGGGCTTTGCAAATTCAAGATCCAAATCAAATTTGCATCTTTAAAGTGCATTTGATCTGCAGCACCAAAGTTCACAAAGCTAGAAGGCTTTCCAGAGGTAACACAGTCTTGGGTCAGCAAACAGGCAGTGGTCATCAGCAGTGTACACGCAGATCTCAGCATCCTATGAGTGAGTTAAAACACTGGATGAATTAATTAAAATAAACACTAAGGTCACTACCTTTAAAATTTGATACATTAAAAAAAAAAAAAAAAACCAACATAAAAGCAGGCAAGTATCAGGTTAGGAGTGTTTAAAATGGGATGGAATCTATTTGATGGCAGAACACCAAGTCGAAGCCGTAATCCTACATTAAAACACCTCTTGGTAAACTTCAGGGCATCTCTTGCCCATTAGCACTGGAGAAAGCCATGGAAATGGGCATAGAGGCACACAGGGTAGAGTTGGAGGAAAACCACACTTTCAGTTCACCTTTTTTTCTCTCTAGACATCTGAAAAGCTCATTGGCATTCTCTTTTTTTTTTTTTTTTTTTTTTTTTTTTTTTTTTTTTTTCTTTTTTTTTTTTT
>VWZE01005093.1:4313-18483 GCA_013396675.1 Eubucco bourcierii | reverse complement strand
CACACCTCTGCAGCCTGTCCAGGTCCCTCTGGTTGGATCCCTGCCCTCTAGCAAGTCGACTGTGCCACACAGCTTGGTGCCATCTGCAAACTTGCAGGTTTGGGGGTTTTTTTTATGCTTCTTGATATTACAATTCACTTCTATTTTTACCCCTGGGAAAACAAAGAATGAGGAATCATAGAATGCATTGGGTTGGAAGGTATCTTCACAGGTCCTCTTGTCCATGCCCCCTGCAGTGAGCAGGGACATCTTTAACTAAATCAGGTTGCTCAGGGTCCCACCAAGTCTCCAGGGGTGGTGCCTCCACATCCCCCATCGATGCTAAAGAACAAGTCTGAAGGTTTCTCTTTTTTCAGTTCTTACAAATTCCAAAAAATTTCAAATGAAGCAGTAATTGACAACCCCAAATCATTCAATTTGAAGCACAACCTTGCCACCACCACCACTGCTCTTTGCTCCTACTTCAGCAAGGACCCAAGAGCCTTTGCTCTTAGTTTCATCTTTCTATCCATTGGCTCCACCTTGAATAGGTGCTCAGGGTCTGACATCCACCTTCTCTTCTGCATTGAGGTACCCTTGAGTACCCTTGAGGGTATCTCAAGGCTACTAAGCAGAGTCCCAGAAACTCATCTTCCACAAGCTCAACCAAAGCCAGCAGCCATACCATCAGCCAATGCTTTTCCTCCCCCAACTCTTCTGTCAAAACAGATTTTGTTCTGGTTCTGTTTTGATGCAAAACAGACTGGAGGGGAAAGAAAAAAAAAATAAAAAGAGCATGCTTCCAAACTGCCAACAGGTGCATTTTCTTTGGAAAACAAAAATGAACAAAAAAGTCCCAAACCCAAGCTCCTGCAATACTGACACAGGAATAGTGATGCCTCAATGGTTTCTTCTCAAGAAGAGTCCCCCAGTGCAGGCAGAGCCACCAGGGAGGAACAGCCTGGGTGACAGTGGGATGCTGCACTGGGTCTTTTGAGTCAAAAAGTGCTCCAGTTTGAGGCTGCTGCCTCACAGCTGGAGCTGCCAGTCAGTCCTCCTAGCCAACTGAAACCGCCTTCCATGATGTTTCTGAAGGAACACAAGAGAGGTCCCCGAGCTGCTGGAGGCACCTACAACAGTTGTGAAGCTGGAGTGCAGCATGGTGAAAAGCTCATGGAAATGGAAGGCTTCAGGGCAAAGAGCCAGGAAGAGTGGATGCTGTATCTTGTTTTAACATACACTAAATATGCAGATGGATTTTTGACCACTCATTTGCATCCACAATGTATTCTACTTGTAACTTCTGCTTGCTATCAGTGACTCCCTCTCAGTGTTGTTTAGATTGGAAGAGACCTCCAAGCTCACCCAGCCCAACCTCTCACCCAGCCCTAGCCAACCAACCAGACCATGTCACTAAGTGCCCCATCCAGGCTTTGCTTCAACACCTCCAGGACAGTGACTCCACCACCTCTCTGGGCAGCCCATTCCAATGCCAATAACTCTTTCTGGCAAGAACTTCCTCCTAACATCCAGCCTAGACCTCCCCTGGCACAGCTTGAGGCTGTGTCCTCCTTGTTCTGTCCCTGGGTGCCTGGCAGGAGAGCCCAACTCCACCTGGCTACAACCTCTCTTCAGGTAGCTGTAGACAGCAATGAGGTCTGCCCTGAGCCTCCTCTTCTGCAGGCTGCACACTCCCAGCTCCCTCAGCCTCTCCTCACAGGGCTGTGCTCCAGGCCCCTCACCAGCCTTGCTGCCCTTCTCTGGACACCTTCCAGCACCTCAACATCTCCCTTGAAATGAGAGGCTCAGAACTGGACACAGCACTCAAGGTGTAGCCTGACTGAGTACAGGGGCACAATAACCTCCCTTGGAACTAGATGACCCTTAGTGTCCCTTCCAACCCTGACAATTCTGTGACTCTGTCAAATTCAATCCCCAGATTGCTGTACAGGGATGACAACAGGAGGAGATACCACAGAAAAACCTTCAGTCCCCTGGCTGCATGCATGGTGGATCTCCTCTGCTGCATTACACCTGCAGTTCTTTATGAATAACAGAATGGTCTGGTTGGAAAGGGCCTTAAGATCAATTCCAACCACAACCCAACATCTCCCTGTACAGAACCATGTGGGCCATGAAGATGCTCAGAAGGCTGCAGAAGCTCTGCTATGAGGACAGACAGAGAGTTAGGGCTCTGCAGCCTGGAGAAGAAAAGGTTTCCAGAACACCTTACAGTAGCCTTCCAGTATCTGACGGCGGCTACAGGAAGGCTGGGGAGGGACTATTGACAAGGTCTTGCAATGACAGGACAAGGGACAATGGGTTTGAACTGGCAGAGGGGAGACTGAAACTCTGCCCTCTTAGGAAGAAGTTGTGTGCAGTGAGGGGAGGTTGAAACTGGATGTTAGGAGGAAATTCTTTGCAGTGAGGGTGGTGAGACACTGGCACAGGTTGCCCAGGGAGGTTGTGCAGCACAGAACCACAGAGTGTCATCTTCAATCACATTCTGTGCTTCTGTGATCCACAACCTCCCTGGAGGTGTTCAGGACCAGGTTGGAGGAGGCTTTGAGTGACCTGTGCTAGTGGGAGGTGTCCCTGCCTATGGCAGGGGGTTGGAACTGGATGATCTTTGAGGTCCCTTCCAACCTTACCATTCTATGATTCTATGTTAGACCACGTTCCTTAGCTGCTCATCCAAACCTCTGTCAAACAACTGCTACATGCCATGCTGTGGTTTTAAATAGGTAGCACTGTTCACAAAGTACTAAGAGCATCAAGTCCCTAAGACTTCAAAGCAGCCTTGAAATGCTGCATTTCATGTGACATCCAGCAGGACCTTTTCTAATCCTGATCAGGATAAATCTGAACTCCAGCTTTACTCCTGAACTAGGGAAGAAAAAGCACTGCTTTGATGGTGTACTGAGGTGTTTATGACACACCTTTATGCTGGCAGACAGCAGACCTGAAAGAAAGCTAATAAAAGGCTTTAGAGATGGCTATGCTCAGTCTAATTGTATGAGCACAATTACAGGCTGCAGTGTGAAAATACAAAGTAAAATCCAGAGCAAACTCATTCTCTCTGAGAGAAGCTTTATAACTCTCCTACGTATTATGACCTGGCTTCTTCCACTGGCCCAGTGCCCTGCAGCCTCAGTGAGCTGCCTTGACTGGGCCCACCTGGCCAGTCTCCCTCCATCCCTCAGGTCACCTAGAAGAGGAATCATAGAATCCTAGAATGGTTTAGGTTGGAAGGGACCTCAAAGCTCATCCAGTTCCAAGCCCCTGCCACAGGCAGGGACACCTCCCACTAGAACAGGTCATTCAAGGCCTCATCCTACCTGAACACCTCCAGAGAGGTGGTGGAGCATAGAATTCCAGAATGTGATCTTTGATCCCATTCTGTGATTCTGTGCTCCACAACCTCCCTGAGCGACCTGTGCCAGTGTCTCACCACCCTCACTGCAAACAACTTCTTCCTAACATCCGGTCTCAATCTCTCCTCTGCCAGTTCAAACCCATTGCCCCTTGTCCTGGCATTACAAGACCTTGTCAGTAGTCCCTCCCCAGCCTTCCTGTAGCCCCCTTCAGATACTGGAAGGCCACTCTAAGGTCTCCTGGAAGCCTTCTCTTCTCCAGGCTGCAGAGCCCCAACTCTCTCAGCCTGTCCTCACAGCACAGCTGCTGTAGCCCTCTCAGCATCTTTGTGGCCTCCTCTGGACCCACTCCAACACTTCCATGTCCTTCCTGTGCTGAGGGCTCCAGAACTGCACACAGGACTGCAGGTGAGGTTTGAGGAGAGCAGAGCAAAGGGGCAGAATCCCTTCCCTTGCCCTGCTGCCCACACTGCTCTTGCTGCAGCCCAGTACACTGTTGTTGTCTGGGCTGCACTCACACTGCAGGCTCATGTTGAGCTTTTCATCAACCCAGACCCCCAGGTCATTTTCCTCAGGGCTGCTCTCAGCCATATGCCACAAGCTCACATTTCTGAGCTGACAAAGAGTTTCTTTCCTTGGCAGGTCACACCTTTCCCTGGCTAGACTCACTGGGTGTCATATGCTGGCACCCTACCTAGTACTGCCTTAAAGATGCTGGAGGAAATGGATGTGTCATCTTTTGGACTGCACCAGCAGCATGTGCTTACTAATATTTGTTTCTAGTGAGTAAAACAGAAGCTGTCCAAACTGGCACACAGACAAAACTGGCACAGGCAGCGGCCCCATGACAGTGTGATTGGTGCAGGCACACAAACAGCTCCACCCACCAGAGTCTTCCACCTGCTCCTTCCCAAGATGAGTGCCCATGAAGGCTAAGCAGCACTGAGTGCAGTCAGAGCTTTCATTTATTGCACTCTGTTCAAAAGCTGCCTCAAGCTGGATTCATCAGCCTTGCTGTGCCTGCATCGTTTTGTACATTCCTGACGTTTTATTTATACCTCTCTCATGTTAAAAGAAACAGAGGCTGAGGTATGTGTCGTCCAGGCTGCTCATAGACACCAGCCATGTAAGCTGTGTTGTTTGCTCAGCCCAGTAATGAGAGGTTTGTAACAAAACCATTCGATGCAGGCACCACTTATTGGCTTTGTAAAACAAGCGGTTTCCTAACTCACTACCATTAATTGATCCCATGGAAGTCAAGCTTGAAAGAAAGAGAAGCTCAAAAGAAAGAGAAGCAGAGCAAGGTTCCCCACTGGCAGCTCACTAAGAGACTGTCAGTTGGATTATTTCCAGACCTAAGGAGCTCAGCAACCCTTTTGTGCCCAGGACTGATGGGGAAAGTGAACCAAAACATGTTGCTCTCTGCTGTCTTTTCCCAGAGCTCACCCAGGACCACCTCTCCTGAGCGAGGATGTGCCAGAACCAGCTCTCCTGAGTGAGGATGTGCCAGAACCAGCTCTCCTGAGTGAAGATGTGCCAGAACCAGCTTTCCTGAGTGAGGATGTGCCAGAACCAGCTCTCCTGAGTGAGGATGTGCCAGAACCAGCTCTCCTGAGCGAGGATGTGCCAGAACCAGCTCTCCTGAGCGAGGATGTGCCAGAACCAGCTCTCCTGAGTGAGGATGTGGCAGAACCAGCTCTCCTGAGTGAGGATGTGGCAGAACCAGCTCTCCTGAGTGAGGATGTGGCAGAACCAGCGCTCCTGAGTGAGGATGTGGCAGAACCAGCTCTCCTGAGTGAGGATGTGGCAGAACCAGCTCTCCTGAGTGAGGATGTGGCAGAACCAGCTCTCCTGAGCGAGGATGTGGCAGAACCAGCTCTCCTGAGTGAGGATGTGGCAGAACCAGCTCTCCTGAGCGAGGATGTGGCAGAACCAGCTCTCCTGAGTGAGGATGTGCCAGAACCAGCTCTCCTGAGTGAGGATGTGCCAGAACCAGCTCTCCTGAGTGAGGATGTGCCAGAAACAGCTCTGCTGAGTGAGGATGTGGCAGAACCAGCTCTCCTGAGTGAGGATGTGGCAGAACCAGATGGACTTGGAAATTTAAAACATGACTTGCTTTATTCAGTTGAAAAAAATCACTTTCTGAGTTAGGGATGAACTTGGGGTCATGCCAAGTTCAGAAGTGAAATAAAATATGTTCAGCACCAGTGTGGATCAAGAAAGTGTCCCTTTGTTCACTTAAAAACCATGCAGGTGCCCAAGGATGTAGACAGACCTAGAGAAAGATCAATACTGGGCTTCTGAAAACCCCCACCAAGTGCCTAACCATGGCTTTAGTGACCTAAGACAGACTTCAAATGTCTCATTGTACCCCTTAGTGAGAAAGAATTGGACTTAACAACACACTTAAACTTCTCCCACAATTATTAGAGACAGGCGAGAATCTTGATCTTTACCCAAATGTCTCCAAAACAAAGACACTTCACTGAATCTTAATTTAGGTCCCACATTTGTTGACACCTGAGCAGATACTGATGGGAGAATCACAGAATCATTGTGGTTGGCAAAGAGCTGTAAGATCACTGAGTCAAACCACCACCTATCTGCACCAAGTCTGGTGTTAAACCCTCAGCAGCACACCTCTGCCTCTTTTAGACAACTCCAAGGATGAGGATTCAAAGACCTTCCTGGGAAACCTCTTCCAGTGGTTAAGAACCCTCTTTCAGAGAAGTTTCTTCTAATATCCAATCCAGATGTTTGGAATAGAAGCCTCTGTTTCTGCTGCTGGCTTGCAGTGATAACATTTTGCCATGTTCTACAACAGCAGGGACTCACTGCTTACCCTGCCTAGCTTTATTCTACCTTAAATTTGTCAAAACATGGGAAGTCCCACCAGTGTTTGTGAAGTTCTTTTCAGCATGAATTCAAGCCCCTGTGAACCCCATCTGCACTGGGACAGGAGTGTTTCAATGGGAGATGGAATTCAGCAAAAGCATAACGGGGAGAATTGTTTCTGGTTTCTCATTTCCATACTGTCCAAGCAGGTCTGGTCACAGAATCACACAATTAACCAGGTTGGAAAAGATCTCTAGGATCATCAAGTCCAACCTATCACCTAACATCTTCTAATTAACTAGACCATGGCACTAAGTGCCTCATCCAGGCTTTTCTTCAACATCTCCAGGGATGGGGCACTCCACCACCTCCCTGGGCAGCCCATTCCAATGCCAATCTCTCTCTCTGGTAAGAACTTCCTCCTAACATCCAGCCTGAACCTGCCTTGGCACAGCTTGAGGCTGTGTCCCCTTCTGTTGCTGGATGCCTGGCAGAAGAGCCCAGCTCCACCTGGCTACAACCTCTCTTCAGGTAGCTGTAGACAGCAATGAGGTCTGCCCTGAGCCTCCTCTTCTGCAGACTGCACACCCCCAGCTCCCTCAGCCTCTCCTCACAGGGCTGTGCTCCAGGCCCCTCACCAGCCTTGCTGCCCTTCTCTGGACACCTTCCAGCACCTCAACATCTCTCTTGAATTGAGTGGCCCAGAACTGGACACAGCACTCAAGCTGTGGCCTGAGCAGTACTGAGCACAGGGGCAGAATAACCTCCCTGCTCTTGCTGGCCACACTGTTCCTGATCCAGGCCAGGATGCCATTGGCTCTCCTGCCCACCTGGGCACACTGCTCAACAAGAACAGAGTAGCTGTGTTTCAGCTATGTCATTTAGACATACACATTAACTGAATTATCCCTATTTATTTTACTCCATACCAAATGATTCATTACTTCTGAATTAATTTTTTTTCAACTCCAGCTATTCTGTGCAATTTTAAAATACATTTCCCTTCCAAGTTTGAAGCCTTGTTTAATGTCTAAAGATAACCTGCTGAGGAGAAACAACATCCCTCCACCAGTCCCAGCTCCATACACTACATTTTTCAGAGTAAATATAAGCAGCTAAGGCTTTGAGGCAGGAAAAAAATTGCCATGTTCTGTATTTGACAAGCACTGAAGGAAGAAATAAGTAAGGAAAAACAAGTGGAAAGGATCTAAAGACCTTTTTATGAGTCTAAAGAAAGTGAAACAGTAGAATGCCCTCCGTGTAGTGTCCTGCAGTAGATCTACTTTGGCCAATGGGCAGACAGATTTGGTATCTGAAGGCACATCCCAACAAGTTCCTCAAACCACTAACATCGACTGCAGCCTTACGCAAAAGGACTGAAACTTTCTTCCTCTAATGCTTCCCAGCACCAGGCAGGATCAAAAGTCCCAACCCAAGGGCATTTGCTCATTTTAAGTGAGTGCACTGTGCTCCTTCCCTCCTTGCACTAGAAGCTAGATAGAAGATTTATTTTGAAGGAGGAACAGAGTTAATGCATGAATGCCTTAGCAAGGTCATTAGAGATTAAAACTGGCACAGGTTAAATTCTGCTGAATCAAACAGAGGTGCACAAAGGGAGTTAGGCAAATAGTGGCTCCTCTAAGACAAAACCAAGCAGTCAGGTAAGGGAAGGGAGACAGAAAAGTCAGTGCAAGACCCTGGGAAGCATTGGGTCACTTTCAAGCATCGACAGGTGGGAGGAGGAACCTTCCTCACCTGATACTCATCATCCAAACTTTGTGCACCTAAGCAAGTCAGACAGACTTCTCCATAGTCAGCATCTACTGGAGGTGCCTGATCCCATGGCAACATAGATATCCCAAGCATGCAGGATGCCTTGGTCTCTTCTGAGCCAAGCTACCTGAGCAAACCCAACCAGTTCATGTACCGCAGCAGCTCACTGTTGTATCGCACAAACAACCGACACAGACCCTACTTAACACAGACTTCTGCCATCTTGCCGGGACCCTCTGCACCACCAGGCAGCTGCACCACCTGGTTTGCTCATTTTAAACCACATTAAACCTACTCTCCCTTTGAAACACACAAGAGAGGCATGGTGGAACTCACCAAAACCTTTCTGGGCAGACTTTTTAAACCTTAGAGTGCCAGGAAATTATCACTCTGATGAGAAGGAGACAGAGGCTTCAGACCCTCATGGGACAGCTAACTTAGCATTCAAAACCTGACATGCACAGGGAAAGACTTGGTATTCTGCCTGAAGAATAGAGAGGGTCAAAGTCAAGGTTTTTTTTCTTTTTTTGAAGGCTAATACAAGTTCCTGAAGCCCCTTGATTTACAGAAATCTATTCCTAGCATTTGTATTTGACCACTACAGCAAATGCTGTGCACAAAGGAAGAAGAGGTGCAGATAATATCCACCACAGCTCTGCCATGATATAAAACACTTCAGGAATAATGTGATGTGGTGAAGCACCTTCCTGGCTACTCTGAAAGATGTCAAGTGCAATGCAGTCTCTGCTTCCTCCAGCTATGGCTAACTCAGCCACCAGAACAATTAAACAATCAAAAAACAATTAAACAACATTTAAAAAAAAAATCATATCTAAGTTCTATAAGGATGTTTAAAGGGGATCGTAAATTTAGTGCTCACAAAATCCAGTGCTGTAGCCAACCAGCCAGGCACAGGGCATATAGCCTGGATACAGCCTGCAATGTCAATTTATCCTAATTATTTTATTGGAACAGAAATTCTGAAGAGTTTTGGTTGTGAAATGCTGATACATTTCATCTCCCTCTGCCAGCTCCTTGGCCTGGTGCTGCCTGGCTGAGAGGAAAGGTTTTTCCAGCCAAATACCTTCCCTGGTTCTAAATGCTTCTCTATATTTATCTCTGCCACAATTCCCCAAAATCTGAGTAGCATATAAAGGGAGACACCTTTGTCTTATAAATAAAATAGGAGAAGCAGGCACATGCTAGGCTTTTCTTCTCTCTCCTTCACTTACTCTGCTATACTCACAGCCTGAGGAATTCAAGGTGACAAGGAGGCACAGCAACCAGAAACTGGGAAGACCAACCTGGAGACTAGAAGGCATGCCCATGGTGCAAAAGCAGGGGTACATCAATCCAGCTTGAAGTGGCCCCCAAGCCCATCAGCCTCACTGTAGTACCCACACTGAAGGTGCCTACAGGACTGTAGTACTGTGTGAAGTTCTGGAGCCCCCAGCACAGGAAGGACATGGAACTGTTGGAGCAGGTCCAGAGGAGGCCACAAAGATGATCAGAGGGCTGGAGCAGCTCTGCTGTGAGGACAAGCTGAGAGAGTCGGGCCTCTGCAGCATGGAGAAGAGAAGGCTTCCAGGAGACCTTAGAGTAGCCTTCTAACATCTGAAGGCTACAGGAAGGCTGGGGAGGGACTATTGACAAGGTCTTGCAATGACAGGACAAGGGGCAATGGGTTTGAACTGGCAGAGGGGAGATTGAAACTGAATGTTGGGAGAAAGTTCTTTGCAGTGAAGGTGGTGAGACACTGGCACAGGTTGCTCTGTGATCTTTGATCACATTCAGTGCTTCTGTGCTCCACAACCTCCCTGGAAGTTGTGGCTGCACCCTCCCTGGAGGTGTTCAAGGCCAGGTTGGATGAGGCCTTGAGTGACCTGTAACTTACCATTCTATGATTCTATAATTCTATGACTGTTTTGGTGCACACCTGAGGTGGGACACCAGCAATCGTCTCCAGCAAAGAACACCTGCACCAAAGATGTGCTGGGATCCAAACCAGCATGTCCTGGGGGTGGCAGACAGATTTGCCTCAGCTGTGCTACTGCTCTGAACCAAAATGCCTCCCTAAGCAGACACAAACTATGGGGAAAGCAAAACATTGTTTGCCAAAAGGTATGGCCCAGCAGGAAAAGCAAACCTGCTTGTGGAACACATTGAGGAGGCAGATTTATAGCTGAACATAGGCTTCAAAAGCCATTAGAGACCTGAACGCATTTACAAACAGAAAGACAGAGTCAAAATGCTCCCTTGGGCGGAGCAGGGATCTCTGCTTTTTGGCTTTATTAAAAACATATTTCAGCTGCTGCTGATTTTGCTCAGATTTGATTTTTGGCTTCCCCATCCTAAAGAGAAAAAAAAAATTCCCACTGGATGCAAATATACATCACTGTGTGGACACAGCCCAGACAGCCAGCTGAGTGCTAGGCTGCAGCAAGAGCAGCATGGCCAGCAGGGTAAGGAAGGGGATTCTGCCCCTTTGCTCTGCTCTCCTCAGACCCCACCTGGAGTCCTGTGTGCAGTTCTGGAGCCCTCAGCACAGGAAGGACATAGAACTGCTGGAGACAGTCCAGAGGAGGCCATGACGATTCTCAGATGGCTGGAGCAGCATTGCTGTGAGGACAGGCTGAAAGAGTTGGGGCTCTGTGGCCTGGAGAAGAGAAGGCTTCCAGGAGACCTTAGAGTAGCCTTCCAGTATCTGAAGGGGGCTCCTGGAAGGCTGGGGAGGGACTATTGACAAGGTCTTGCAATGCCAGGACAAGGGGCAGTGTGTTTAAAGTGACAGAGGGGAGATTGAAACTAGAGGTTAGGAGGAAGTTCTTTGCAGTGAGGGTGGTGAGACACCGGCACAGGTTGCCCAGGGAGGTTGTGGCTGCTCCCTCTCTGGAGGTGTTCAAGGCCAGGTTGGATGAGGCCTTGAGTGACTTGTGCTAGTGGGAGGTGTCCTTCTCTATGGCAGGGGGTTGGAACTAGATGACCTTTGAGGTCAGTTCCAGCCTTACCATTCCATGATTCTTCGATTCTACACCTGCAGGAGCAAGTTCACACGTGAGCCCAGTCCCTCACAGTACTTATTTGCTGTGCTGCTCGCCATGAAGCCCAGCCAAGGCATGTGACTGATGCATTTGATTAATTTGTTTTCTGCCAGCAGAGCCTTGCTTTCATGGAACATTTGTGGATTTATGAAGAACTTAACTCACTGCAAGAAATATAAACGATCCCTGAACGTGAAGGCTTTTTCCTTCTGTTTACCCAAAGACACAAAGAGATTTACCCAAAGACACCAAGACATTTTTCAGGGATGAGGTGCAAGAATGAAGATGGGCAGACAGATGGGTTTTTTTAGTCTGAGAAAAGGGTCCTGGGAGTCTGGGGTGATGAAAAGCTCAACATGAGCCTGCAGTGTGAGTGCAGCCCAGACAGCAACTGAGTGCTGGGATGCAGCAAGAGGAGTGTGGGCAGCAGGGCAAGGGAGGGGATTGTGCCCCTTTGCTCTGCTCTCCTCAGACCCCACCTGGAGTCCTGTGTGCCATTCTGGAGCCCCCAGCACAGGAAGAACATGGAACTGTTGGAGCCAGTCCAGAGGAGGTCCAGAGGAGGTCAGAAAGATGCTGAGAGGGCTGCGGCAGCTCTGCTGTGAGGACAGGCTGAGAGAGTTGGGGCTCTGCAGCCTGGAGAAGAGAAGGCTTCCAGGAGACCTTGGAGTGGCCTTCCCGGATCTGAAGGAGCCTACAGGGGGGACTATTGACAAGGTCTTGTAGTGCTAGAAGGAGGAGGAATAGGTTTGAACTGGCAGAGGTGAGATTGAAACTGGATGTGAGGAAGAAGTTGTTTGCAGTGAGGGTGGTGAGACACTGGCACAGGTTGCCCAGGGAGGTTGTGGAGCACAGAAGCACAGAACGCAATCTTTGATCACATTCTGTGCTTCTGTGCTCCACAGCCTCCCTGGAGGTGTTCAGGACCAGGTTGGATGAGGGCTTCAGCAACCTGTTCTAGTGGTAGGTGTCCCTGCCTATGGCACAGGGGGGTTAGAACTGGCTGAGCTTTGAAGTCCCTTCCAACCTAAACCATTCTCTGATTCTATGATTCTAATCACAAAGGGATTCCTTCTAGTGCGGAATAAAGAAGAGAACAAAAATCCATTTTCTCACACTCTACTTCCCTGCACTAACAGCAACTCAGTCAGAGAGGAAGATGGAAGGAGGGAAACGCCAACAGGATCTGTGAACTTCAGTTCTGCGTCGCACCCGGTGAGAGTTTTCCCCAAGCCACCAGCATCCGAGTCCGCTAATGATATGTGCTAACACAAAATGTCACCAATCCCCTGTCTTAAGGGGATGCTTTGTAAAGCTTCACAAGCGACAGGTTCATAGTCCTGCTCACTAAAGGTCATAAAAAGCTGCGTGCTCATTTTCTGCTGCCATAGCCGATAGCCGCGATTTAGAGCCCGCAGTCTGGCAGCATGATTGCCGCTCACCAAGGAAGAGTTTCCCTGCATACCGATACCACAGCTCCAATTTGGCAGGCTAAAAGTCTCCTAAAATTGCCAAGTGCCACCATAACTTTATATGACTTCATTCCACCACCCCAGCTATTCGTAAAATAAAGTGCTTAAAGGAATTTCAGGGCTCCAATTAGGGTATTTAAGAGGAAATGTACTGCTGGAGACCTCGCAGCGCTCACGCTCAAATTCTCCTGCAAATCTGCACTCAAACGGTGCCAAATTGGTTCCCGCAGAGTCAAGTTACTAGAAATCAGGGCAGCATTTCTCGCTTCATTTTCCAATGTCTTTAAAAAGCTGGGAAGGGAGATGCATATTGAATGGGTTTATGATGACACCCAGGGATGCTGTGATCCCACAGCCAGCAGCCGCTGTACAGGTGTTTGCCTGTGTGGCTGCCCTGCTGCAGATGAACTTTCCCAATGCTCACCTGATTCTGCCACGTGGTTGTCTTCCACCATTTCAGAAAAATGACTGAGAAAGGATAATTTTTTTAAAAAAAAAAAGGAAAAAAAATAAAGGTGAGAAAGGAAAAATTTAAAAAAAAAAAAAAGGTAAGAAAGCTTTGGCCTGAAGAAGGCTTCACATCCTGGGAGTCAGCCCTGGTACTGCCTGAACGGAGCTTTACTGAGCAAAACCCTCTGCTGAAGGTCAGGCTCCTGATGGACTCTCTGCCAAGGTAATTCTCCTCTTCCTCCTTAACCTCACAGCAAGTTTCACATAGCTATTTTAATCCCTGAGCAGAAGTATCTACATCCTTGAAGCTCAAAGCAGGAGAAAACAGCCAAAATCTTGTTGACAGGGATTATATAAATACCTACCAAGAACATGCAGCAAGTATTAATTTACTATAAAGTAAAGGTACTTGATTGAAAGGAAAATTACCACTGAGCCTTTCATTCTGGAAAAGAGTTCTCATAACAAAATTGAGGGGGAAAAAGTTCTGTTTGTATTGAAAATGCTTGGTTCTTCCAAAGGCAGCATAACAAGCTCTAAAGGCACTGAATACTCTGACTTGGAAAATCCAAACAATACAAAACTGTACAGCATCCAGTTCTGCTGCCCCCAGCATAAGAGTACATTGAATTCCTGGAGCAGGTCCAGAGGAGGGCATGAAGATGATCAGAGGCTGGAGCACCTCCCCTCTGGAGAGTTGGAGCCTTTTGCCTGGAGAAGAGAAGGCTCCAGGGAGACCTTGGAGTATACTTCCAAGTACCTGAAAGAGGCTTACAATATAGCTGCAGAGTGACTTCTAACAAGGGCTTGTAGTGATAGGACAAGAGGGAATGGATTGAAGCTGGAACAGGTGAGATTCAAACTTTCCAGTGAGGGTGGTGAGACACTGGGGTTTCCCAGGGAGGCTGTGGATGTCCCCTCCCTGGAAGTGTTCAAAGCGAGGTTGGATGAATTCTTGAGCAATCCAGGCTAGTGGGAGGCGTCCCCTGCCCATGGTGGGGCGGTTAGAATTGGATGATCTCTGAGGTCTCTTCCAACCCAAATCATTTCTGGTTTAAAATGGCAGAGGGGAGAGTTAAACTGGGTGTTAGGAGGAAGTTCTTTACAGTGAGGGTGGTGAGACACTGGCACAGGTTGCCCAGGGAGATTGTGCAGCACAGAAGCACAGAATGTGATCAGAGATTGAAGATCAAAGATCACATTCGGTGCTTCTGTGCTCCACAATCTCCCTGGAGGTGTTCAAGCC
>VWZE01005091.1:17472-30265 GCA_013396675.1 Eubucco bourcierii | reverse complement strand
TCCTGGAAGCCTTCTCCTCTCTAGGCTGCACAGCCCCAACTCTCTCAGCCTGTCCTCACAGCACAGCTGCTGCAGCCCTCTCAGCATCTTGGTGGCCTCCTCTGCACTGGCTCCAACACTTCCATGTCCTTCCTGTGCTGGGGGCTCCAGAACTGCACACAGGACTCCATTCTTGTGGCCTTGCAGTGGCATCTTAAAGGGGCTACAAGAAAGCTGGGGAGGGACTTTTGTGGTTGCCAGGCAGTGAGAGGACTGAGGGTAATGGAACCAAGCTGGAAATGGGGAGAGTCAGCCTGGATGTTAGGAAGAAGTTGTTGAGCATGAGGGTGGTGAGAGCCTGGCAGGGGTTGCCCAGGGAGGTGGTGGAAGTCTCATCCCTGGAGGTGTTTAAGGCCAGGCTGGATGAGGTTGTGGGCAACCTGATCTAGTGTGAGGTGTCCCTTGGCATGGCAGGGGGGTTGGGACTGGATGATCCTTCCAACCCTGGCTGATTCTATGATTCTACATTAGCAGTGATTAATAACTCCACAGAAAATGAAGTCCTTTTCAACAGATAACAGATCTCACAGAATGTCAGGGGCTGGAAGAGACCTTGAAAGATCATCTAGTCCATCCCCCCTGCATATCATGGATTATAAATAGTAGTAAGCAGAAAAGACTGATAAGTCAGACTCTAGAACTCCTACCTCAGATGATTCTTCGTAACTCCAAGCATTTATTGCTCAGCTGTTTTGAAAGAGGCTAATTTCTTACCTGGAGATCTCTCTGATCTTTCTTGTTCTCCAGGCTTGGGTTTTTCATAATGAACTCATTAAGAACACTGACAAAACAAAAAAAAAAGTCAAAGAAAACAATATATGTAAGTATGGATTTTCCTCTGACATTACTTGAAGATTTTAAAAGGTAGGACAAATCTTAAGCAATTTCCATGCACAAGACTTGTATATGAAACCTTCAGACACTGCTGCTTAGCACCAGGTAGAACACAGTCTTCTGAGTTGGTTAGTTTTCATCCCAGGAACTTGGTTCACCAGACTAGGCACTACAGTGTCTTTAGAAGACAGTTGGTTTGGGAAGATAAATGCCAGAACTGAAGAACATCACAGAAGGGAGCTCTGAAGAGCACTGAGTCCACCCTCCCTGTCACAGCAGGTCACACAGAAACACATTCAGGTGGTTCCTGAAAGTCTCCAGGAGGAGACTCCAGAACCTCTCTGGGCAGCCTGCTCCAGGGCTCTGTCAGCCTCACAGTAAAGAACTTTCCCCTCCCTGTTGAGGTGGAACTTTCTGTGCTCCAGTTTGTGCCCCTTGTCCTGTCAGAGGCCACCACATGCATGCTCTTCCTGACACTCACCCTTCAGATATTTATAAACAACAATAAGATCTCCTCTCAGCCTTCCTTTTACAAACTGGGCCTTGAAGCTTTACAGAGAAAAATCACATTCACTATTTTAATTCTCCAAAAGGAGCTTTCATGCTGGGAAGGAATCCTCTCTAGTGTGCTGCAAACCTACATGTGCCCAAGACAGATTAATACCAATTATTCTGTAAGAAACCCCAGAACCTTCAAGTTACAATTTGAAGAGCATGAACCACTCAACCAGGAAGGGAAAAGTGTGATTTATATTCTACTATATAGAATCATAGAATGGGAAGGTTGGAAGGGACCTCAAGGATCATCCAGTTCCAACCCCCTGCCATAGGCAGGGACACCTCCCACTAGCACAGCTCACTCAAGGCCTCATCCAACCTGGCCTTGGACACCTCCAGGGAGGGAGCAGCCACAACCTCCCTGGGCAACCTGTGCCAGTGTCTCACCACCCTCACTGCAAACAACTTCTTCCTGACATCTAGACTAACTCTTCCCTCTGCCATCATAAACATTTAATAAGTTCAACCAATCCTTGGGGAAGAAACTGATTTGATAAAGCNACAATCCTCCAAACTCACCTTGTGCATAAGGCAACCCTTGGGGTAAGGTACAGGGGTGGGGAGAAGGTGGAAGGGTGGTTGGGAGCCCCTCCTGGGGTCTCTGATTTCTGGGAGGGGAGTTGTGTTTCTGCATTCCCTTTAACTTGTCTCTGTCTGTAACTATTCCTGTCTGTTGTGTCTATCTCTGCCTGTACATTGTGCTGAGCTGTAAATAGAGCTTCAGGCCTTCACTTCCAGCTGGATGAGTCTAGTCTGGGGGATTTTCATAGAGTGTGGGGGTCAGGGAACTCCCAAACCATCATACCCACAGAACTCAGGCATTCCAAATTCAGTAGTGGAGCCTGGAGAACACTGAACACTGCAGTGTGATTGCACACACTGACATGTGAGCTTCTCTGGAACTGCACTTACCCAAGGATGAGGAATTGTCCTGGAGCTGGAAGACCAACCTGGATGGAATCTTTTAACAGAAGCAGCAGTGCTGCCCAGCTGTCTACTAAGCTGGTCACTG
The DNA here is from genome assembly GCA_013396675.1 of Eubucco bourcierii. Taxonomy (NCBI): domain Eukaryota; kingdom Metazoa; phylum Chordata; class Aves; order Piciformes; family Ramphastidae; genus Eubucco; species Eubucco bourcierii. The sequence goes on along the minus strand of VWZE01005091.1, from coordinate 27,822 downwards.
GAATCCTGAGGGAGAGAGCATTGATGGCAATGACAACATAGCATCATAGAATGGGAAGGTTGGAAGGAACCTCAAGGATCATCTAGTTCCAACCCTCTGCCATAGGCAGGGACACCTCCCACTAGCACAGGTCTCATCTCTCTCTCAGGTGTTCTTTCCACCTCACAGTTCTCCTGTCAAATACTGTGACTCAACATTCACATTACTCCTTTTTTCCCCCCCATTTATTATTAGGTGGCTATATTAAGTCATTAAGGGACACCCTCAACTGGATCAGGCTGCCCACAGCCCTCTCCAGCCTCACCTTGAGTATCTCCAGCCATGGGCACACAACCACCTCCCTGGGCTGCTGCAGTGCTCCAGCAGCCTCCTGGTGCAGAACCTGTTCCTAACATCCAATCTCAAGCTGCTCTGCTCTGGTTTGCAGCCATTGCCCTGCTCCTGTCCCTGCAGCCCTTTGTACACAGTCTCTCTGCAGCCTTTTTGTAGCCCTTTTCAGGAACTGGAAGACCATTATTAGGTGTCCCATGAACCTCCCCCAGCTCCCTCAGCCTGGCTTTGCAGCAGAGCTGCTCCAACCCCCTGAGCATTTTTGTGGCCCTCCTCTACCAGCTCCATGTCCTTCCTACACTGAGGGCTCCAGAGCTGTCTGCAGCAGGGCAGGTGAGGTCTCAGCAGAGCAGAGGACAGTGGCAGAATCCCCTCTCTGGCTCTGCTGGCAATGCTGCTTTGGCTGCAGCCCAGGATGCAAGTGGCCTTCTGGGCTGCAAGCTCACACTGATCAGCTTTCCCTGGGCAAGGGGCAGATTTCCTGCTGGATTTGAAAATGAGCAAGAAAGGTGATGCAGAACTAGAACTCACAAGACAAACCTCTTTCTTTTTTCTGATACCTACAGCTCCTACCTATCCTTTTCCATGATTTACATGACAGGCTATTTCTCATCCTAGGGATGACAAAAAAGATGGAAAAAGGATTCAAATATCCATTTGTTTCTTGATGACAGAAACAAGAGTTTAAATTCTTGTCTTACCTTTGAGTATAAGCATAGAAAAACTGCAACATGCAGACTTCCAGTGAAAGATGTTTCTAGAGAAGAGATACAAAAATCTGTGTTAACAGGAGGAAGTGAGTGACTTTTCTTTTCCTCCCTTTCAAGGGCAAAGCAGCCAAAGCTATCATTATAGAATACATTCATTACCAGGATATTGCAAAGAGCCATTTAGGTAAATATTAGCATTATATTGCAGGGTTTGGTTTGGGGTTTTTTCCCCTCTTATCCTCACTTCCCTTTCTCACTTGAAAAAAAATAATAGAATCAATCTCCCTGATGTTCCCTTAACACAGGCAGCCTGTCCCCACAACTCTCAGCTTTGTACAGAAGTGATAAACAGGATTCTGGAGCTGTCCAGTAAATCACAGGATGCTAGGGGTTGGAAGGGTCCTCCAGAGATCACAGAGATCCCTGCTAAGGCAGTAACATCCAGGGCAGGCTGCACAGAAACACATTCAGGTGGGTTTTGAAAGTATCCAGAGAAGGAGACTCTGCAAGCTCTCTGGGCAGCCTGCTCCAGGGCTCTGTCACCTTCACCATAAAGAAGTGTCTCCTTGTGTTGAGGTGGAACCTCCTGTGCTCTAGCTTGTACCCACTGTTCCTCAGACTCACCAGGCACCACTGAAAAGAGCCTGGCACCTTCATCTTGGCACCCACCACTCAGATATTGGTAGACATTGCTCAACTCACCCAGTCCAACCTCCCTGCCAGGGCAGCATCACCCAGGACAGTCCACACAGGAATGCAGCCAGGAGGGGTTGGAAAGGCTCCAGAGAAGGAGATTCCACAACCTCTCTGGGCAGCCTGCTCCAGGGCTCTGGCACCCTCACTCTCAAGAAGTTTCTCCTCCTGTGCAGCTGAAACCTTCTCTGTCCCAGTTTGCATCCATTGCTCCTTGGCTTCTTGCTGTGCACCACCCACAAGAGCTTGGCCCCCTCCACTTGACCCCCAGCCCTCAGAGATTGGCACACATTGCTCAGATCCCCTCTCAGCCTTCTCCTCTCCAGACTAAGCAGCCCCAGGGCTCTCAGGCTCTCTGCACAGGGGAGATGCTCAAGTCCCCCACTCACCCTCCTGGCTCTCTGCTGGACTCTCTCCAGCAGGTCTCTGTCTCTCCTCAGCTGGGGAGCCCCAAACTGGACACAGCATTGCAGCTGTGGTCTCAGCAGGGCAGAGTAGAGGTGGAGAAGAACCTCCCTAGCCCTGCTGGCCACACTTTTCCTGATGCCCCCCAGCACTGGCTGTCTTGGGCACAAGGGCACATTGCTGTCCCCAAATGGTAGTGACTTCAGCAGGTAATTAAGACTGCCCTGCAGAAGTGTGTCCACTGTGAAAAGTGTCACACTGCAGTGCTCATCTTTGTGAACAGAGCAGCCATACCATCAGTGTGCTAAGCACCTGTGAGAGAAGAGCAAACAAATCCACAGCATCCCTGCAGTCTTCATACCTTGTCCTTTGCTATGGCTGGAGGCTGCTTCAGAACTTCTTTCACTGTTTGTATAACAGTCTCTGTTCTCATCACACTGATAGAGCGAACCAGCTCCACCAGCAGAAGCTGTTCTTCACCTGCTGCAGGAATAACCTAAAAAGAACCAAAAGTGTGTCACACATCAGCATCACAGACAATGCCTACACCTGACTTCATGGTATTGCAATGTTAGTGACTAACAGTTCATCTAGAGGTTTGCAATCACCAACTCTTTCCCTGAAGAATGGAGGAAGATGATCCCATTCTCAGGTGACTTGGTAGCTGCCTGACAGTAAGGCTGCTAATTAGAAATGTGAGATAGCTGAAGAGGGCCTATAGGAAAGTTGGGGAGGGGCATTTTAGGCTGTCAGGGAGTGACAGGACTGTGGAGAATGCAACAAAGCTAGAAATGGGTACATTCAGATTGGATGTATGGAAGAATTTCTTCAGCATGAGGGTAGTGAGAGCCTGGCAGGGGCTGTCCAGGGAGGTGGTGGAAGCCTCATCCCTGGAGGTGTTTAAGGCCAGGCTGGATGAGGCTGTGGGCAGCCTGATCTGATGTGTGGGGTTGGAACTGGATGATCCTTGTGGTCCCTTCTAACCCTGTCTGATGCTATGATTCTAAGACAAATACTCTCCACATGTCACACAGTGTGGGGTTTTTCCCCACTGTAATGCCTGCTGCTGCTTCACTGCTCCAAAATCCCTTCAAGCTTTCCCCACTGTTTGCAGTGAGCACTGCAGTGTAAGCTTACCTTTGTTCTAGAAGTGCTCTTATTTTGCCTCCTTTCATTCCACACAAAGGCAATAGCAGCCATGAAGTGAACTCCATGGTTCATTGAAATTGGACCCAGGAGCTCCAGAATCTGCTGCCTCAAATTCTGCATTGTGGAAGCAGGACACACACACACCTTTAGGTGAGCACTCCAGAATGACATTCACAACAGCCAGCAACAAGCCCTGCTTGGGTGGTAACTACCACTAACTACTGCTGAAATGGAAGAATGCCCTCAGAGGGTTCATTAAGCTTTAGTCTGCACCTGGTGCCCTTCAATCATTGAGAAAGAAAGACAAGGGAGATAAAATACAGTTGTGACACTTACAGATGGAAGCAACTAACAGAGAGTTACAGAACTAAACCCCACCTGTCAAACTCAAAAAGCATCCTGACAAAAAGGTAAGCTGCAACAAAAGCTTGGTGTTTGCACACCAACGTTGGAACAAACAACTCCAGTGACTCAGGATGACAAACTACTTAAGTAACAGTACTGCAGGAAAGTAATTTGGGATTCTAGTGGATCACCAACTCACCAGGGCAGCTTTGCAGGAGAAGGAAAAGAGCATTCATAAACAGCAAAACCTCATGCAAGACATGAAACATCTTCCCAGCTCACTGTCTGTGATGTTTCCTCATGCCCAGGGGCACCACTGTAGGGGAACTAACTGAATGTCAGAAGGAACTAGGCCATAAATGCCAGAGTAGTAGATGCTTTAAGAGCAGAGCTCTTGTTTGTTAAGATTTCACACTCATATTGTCTCTCTTTTGAGGCATAAGGGGGGCAGCTTAAATACTTTCAGGATGGATTTCAGTTTCTCTGTAGAAAGCAAAGAGGTGAGACATTGCTGTCTTGAATGAATACACTCAAGTTTAAAAGCAAATTCAACACTCAGTTATGAAAGCCTTGTGTGTGAGGTGGAGGAGTAGCTGAGGACAAAGGTATTAAAACTCAATTTACATTTAAGGGAACAGAGATGGATTTAGTTTGAGCAATGTATTGAGATGGATTTATTTGAGATGCACTGTGTACAGTTCTGGAGCCCCCAGCACAGGAAGGACATGGAAGTGTTGGAGCCAGTGCAGAGGAGGTCACCAAGATGCTGAGAGGGCTGCAGCAGCTGTGCTGTGAGGACAGGCTGAGAGAGTTGGGGCTCTGCAGCCTGGAGAGGAGAAGGCTTCCAGGAGAGCTTGGAGTGGCCTTGCAGGGTCTGAAGGGGGCTCCAGGAAGGCTGGGGAGGGACTATTGCCAAGGGCTTGGAATGGCAGGACAAGGGGAATGGGTTTGAAGTGTCAGAGGGGAGATTTAGACTGGATGTTAGGAGGAAGTTGTTTGCAGTGAGGGTGGTGAGACACTGGAACAGGTTGCCCAGGGAGGTTGTGGCTGCTCCCTCCCTGGAGGTGTTCAAGGCCAGGTTGGAGGAGGCCTTGAGTGAGCTGTACTAGTGGGAGGTGTCCCTGCCTATGGCAGGGGGTTGGAACTGGCTGATCCTTGAGGTCCCTTCCAGCCTTAGCATTCTATGATTCTATGATTTAGTCTGACCAATGTATTGAGATGGAGTTAGTCTGACAAATGTATGAATGAAAATCTTCAGCAATATGTCTTTGATATTCTGACCTTTGTTGATCCAAGATTAATAGTGGTAATGGATGCAGCAGCAGCAGTGGTTCTCTCTGAAGAATCTGCAAGGTGAAGGATGCTCCACAGCAAGGTTACAGAAGCCATGATCATATGCAGGATAGACAGGATCCCATTGCGTGCCTCAATCAAATGCTTCTGATCTACATTAACCAAAAGCTGGAGGGGTTGAAGGGGAGAGAGTGGGAAGAGCATTCAGCACCCACCTAAACAGCATCAGTAAAGGAGTACAGAGACTGAACGAACCTGGAAGCCTGGCAAAAGAGTTTTCCAGGAATTCTTGTAGCATGTACAGACTCTGAGTCTACTCAAAGTAACAGCTAAAGAATCTTTTGCCTCAGTTGCACAATGTCAGATGGGTTTTGAAATCTGAGGCCTCATGCCTGCAGTTCCAATTCTGTATCATCTGCCTGCACCCTTGCAAAATGATTCTTTCAGTACTTGAAGTGTAACCAATGCTCTAGGCAAAAGCATTTATCTGTACAGACAACAAACACCTTTCACCTACTTCTAAATGAATGGGAAGCAAAGGAGTATAAGAAAACAAATAACAACAACAATCAAACAAATCAAAACAGACCCAAACCCAAAATCCCCAAAACATCAAAAAAAAAAAAAAAAAANNATCCCCAAAAAAAAAAAAAAAAAAAAAAAAGAAAAAAAAGAGAACCCTGTGAGTGGAGGAGACAGCAAGGTAAGCATTTTCTTGCAGAACCTAGGCCACATTATTAACTATGCTCAGAATCACTTCTGAAAATGCTGCTTCCCTGAAAAGACAAATTGTGACTATGTGGAAGGAGCAAAGAGAAGGTTTTGACCTATTGTGAGATGAAGCAGAAAGCAAAAGCAGAAGAAGTTTGGAGAGGGTCACAAGGACAGCTCCAGAAAGTAGTATTTTAGGAAAATTAAGGAATTCCTACTTTAGTTATTTCAGGTAGCAAATACCCCACCCAAATCCAAAAAACCTAACCCAAAACAACTGGGACTATTCTCTTAGAAGTATAATGAGCAGAAAACTGTTTTTCTGTTTGAGATGTGAATATTATCAATTAACACCCCCCCATATTTATAACTAAGACAAAGTATTTGGTATTTTTGCCACTCATATCTTCTTATCTGCTAATACAATCCCAGTTCTTAATTTGAAGTGTGCTATGCAGGAGCCTCTCAGACATCCAGCTAAGGTTACCTGATGATACTGAGTGGATGGATCCAGGAGGCAGTAGTGAATTATTGTTGTGATCCCTTCTAGTAAAGTAAGAATCATATCTGGAGGGGTGACTGATGCCATCCAGAGAGGCCTAAAATAAAGAAATTAGACTTTTTCAAATAAGTTCATCTGGTTGTGTAAGGTAATTCAAGACAACCTGGACAGGCTGCAGAGCTGTGCCCAAGCCATGAAGTCCAACAAGACTAAGTGCAAGGTCCTGCTGTTGGGTCAAGTAATCCCAGGCACCAATAGAGGCTGGGCAGGGACTGGCTGGAGAGCAGCCCTGAGGAGAGGGACTTGGGGGTGCTGGTGGAGGAGAAGCTCAACATGAGGCAGCAGTGTGCACTTGAGCCCAGAGAGCAAGCAGAGCCTGGGCTGCAGCAGGAGCAGTGTGGGCAGCAGGGCCAGGGAAGGGATCCTGCCCCTCTGCTGCCCACTGCTGAGACCCCACCTGGAGTGCTGCATCCAGTGCTGGAGCCCTGGGACAAGAGGGATGTGGAGGGGCTGGAAGGTGTCCAGAGCAGGGCCACAAGGATGAGCAGAGGGCTGGAGCTGCTCTGCTGTGAGCAGAGACTGAGGCAGTTGGGGCTGTGCAGGCTGCAGAGGAGAAGGCTCCCAGGGGACCTTCTGGTGGCCTTGCAGCATCTGAAGGGGGCTACAAGAAAGCTGGGGAGGGACTTTTGAGGCTGTCAGGTAGGGATAGGACTGGCAGGGAATGGAACCAAGCTGGAAATGGGGAGAGTCAGACTGGATATGAGGAAGAAGTTGTTGAGCATGAGGGTGGTGAGAGCCTGGCAGGGGTTGGCCAGGGAGGGGGTAGAAGCCTCATCCCTGGAGGTATTTAAGGCCAGGCTGGATGAGGCTGTGGGCAGCCTGATCTAGTGTGAGGTGTCCCTGGGCATGGCAGGGGGGTTGGGACTGGATCATCCTGGTGGTCCCTTCCAACCCTGTCTGATTCTGTGCTTCTCTAACCAATCCTGCTCCAAAGGATGCCAGACCTCTATGAGGACACACCTGTTATCAGACAGTCCTGTTTCATATTTATACTGCTGGATTAAGTTATCCAGGTTCCTGCAGAGCTGCAGCGTCACCGACACCACCACCCTCTGAAGAACCTTCCCCATGTAAGGCAGCGTAGAAGTGATAAGGCCGATCCACTGGGGGTGCATTTTACAGGCACAGTGCTGGTGCAAGGCTCGGATCACGGCGCAGAGGAACATGCCCTGGCAGGTGATGGGCTGGGAATGCAAGTACTGAAGGGAAGCCATGGGCTGCTGGGGGCCGATGTGCTCCAGGTCCGTGACGCCGAAGTCGAAGGCCGCTTCGTTCTCCTCGGGCACGGTCATGACGCTGTGCTCCAGCACGATCAGGCGCTGCAGCACCTTTAGCAGCTGGGACTGCAGAGTGCTGCCGTTGTCCAACTCCTCTTCGGAGAAATTGATCAGGCTGTCCTCGGAGAAGCCTTCTTCTACAGCCACTACGTTCTTGCCAGAGGTCTTCTCGCTGTGCCACTTCTGCGCGCTGAAGATGGATGACAGCAGGCAGTGCAGGATCACTTTCTGGACCTTGCACTTGGACAGCATGTCGGAAATGAAGCTGGGAAAGCCCTTCGCAGAGCTTTCGATCACTTTGGCCAGCTCGGCAAAGAGAAGGGTCAGAATTTCTATGCTCATCATCTGCATGTTCCGGTTCCCTATGAGGTCCTGCGAGGTAACTTTGACGTGGGTCGGGTAGTGGCTCCTCATGTAGTATAAGCACAAGGAGATGAGGATTTCTATGTACATGGAGCTGCGGAAGTTGTGGTTGGAATCGACCGGGATGTGACTGTAGAAATCCTTGCCCATGACGGAGATGCGGTGCCTGGCCAGGAGGTTCTGGAGCAGAGAGAGCTGAGGCGTGTAGGCGTTGCTGACGCTGGTGGTGGAGATGGCGCTGACGAAGGCCGAGGGGTTCGTCTTCAGGATTGCTTTAATGGCGGAGAAGGCGTACAGGGTCCTGGAGGAGTCGTACAGCTGGAGGTAGAGCAGCACGTGTTGGTACAAGGGGTGGATGTTGAAGCTGGGGGACCTGCGCATGCCCGGCGAGCCCACGTCGCTCTCGATCTCGGAGATCTCTCCCTCGCCGCAGCTGTACCAGTTCTCCAGGTCCAGGCCGTCGCTGAAGAAGACGTTGGCTTGTTTAAGCTTTTCTGGCTGCGCTTTCTTCTTCTCTTCGTCCTTCTTCTTTGCTATTTTCACCTTAGGCTTGGCCCCCGGCTGCTTGCCTGCCTCTTTCACGATGGTCTCTTTCTCCGACATCTTCTCTGGCGGCTTTCCTTTAAAGCTGAACTGGATGCTGCTGTGGCTTCGCTTCCCGGGCTGCGGCTCGGCGGAAGCAAGGCTGAAGTCAGAGAGGGGCTGCAGGCTTTCTGCAACACAGGGTGAAGAGCTCTCTCTTGTCATTTCGTCTCTCAAGCTCTCGAGGCCAGTCTCAGTCGAGGCTGACAGCAGCTGGGAGCTGTCGCTAAGCAAACTGCTCTGGCTACTTTGAACGGTTTGATCTTCGCTTTTCGTCAGCTCCCCACAGCTATCTAAAGGACTCAATTTACATGAAGCATCCTCCGAGTGCAAGCTCTGTTGGACTGGTTCAGCCTCTTCTCCAAGGCTGCTTACAACTCTGCATATAAGATCTGTAACTACTTGTTGCACGATTTCATCAGGTGAGTCTTCTCTCAGAGTCTGGGAGCTGTCTTGGGCGCTCAGGCTTTCCGTTTCCGCTTCGTAACTGAGGTTGTCTCCAGTAGACGACTGAGAACAGCCAGAGTCAGAACTCTGCAGTATTTCAACTTGGTGGTCAGGAAGGTCGAAATCAGAGATGACCATAGGTATGGTCTCACTGCTGGTGCTTAGCAAGGAAAGCCTGTCACTCAGGGGGTTGACAGTCAGGCTGAAGTTCTCCATTTCATCCATAGCAAGTTGCTTCTCGTTGCTTTCTTTAGGTATAATAAGTTGTCCTTGGCTTACAGGCACGTGGGAAAACGCTGGAAGAAAACAAAGTAGTCACACACAGTGTTTTGTCCCTCAGAAGAAGAATTTAAACTGAGACTTTTAAATTGTTTTTTAAATTGCTGAGACTTCAGACTACAAAGGCATGGCAAATAGTGGGTTTATGCCTCACAGCAGGAAATAACCTCAACAGCAAAAGACACATTCACATAACCAAAGATTACTTTAGCACCAGACCTTAGCAGACCAACAAAATTCTCCCACAAACCCTTATGCTGTCTTATCTGCTTCTGTTCTCACACAACAATTGTTGGTGCATGACTAAAACTACACAATGCATGCAAACACCTTCAGATATTCCCACCAAGTTTTCAGCCAGCCCAGCACCAGTGGGCCTAATACCTGGGAGTGTTTCACTCCTTGGTTAAGCTTCTAAACCATCTTAAGTTCTACTCAAATTGAGGAAAGCAGAACAAAATGCTCTGAGTTATACTATTTAGCACAGTAGTTTAATTTGAGAGTAATAAAGCTTCACTGATAGTTGGGGTAGCCAAACCTGCATTAGCAGAGATGTGCACAAAAGCAGCAGCTGTACCCAGCTCTGTTCTGCCACTTACAGAATCACAGAATGGGAAGGTTGGAAGGGACCTCAAGGATCAGCCAGTTCCAACCCCCTGCCATAGGCAGGGACACCTCCCACTAGCACAGCTCACTCAAGGCCTTCTCCAACCTGGCCTTGAACACCTCCAGGGAGGGAGCAGCCACAACTTCCCTGGGCAACCTGTGCCAGTGTCTCACCACCCTCACTGCAAACAACTTCCTCTTAACATCCAGTCTAAATCTCCCCTCTGCCAGTTTAAACCCATTCCCCTTGTCCTGCCATTGCAAGCCCTTGTCACTAGTCCCTCCCCAGTCTTCCTGTAGGGTCCCTTCAGATCCTGGAAGGTTTCTCTAAGGTCTCCTGGAAGCCTTCTCTTCTCAACAATCATCAACAATTTCTACTATTTTTGTCAACACTGCAAGCAAATAACAAATAAATACATTGAATAAGAAGCTTATAGAATAGAATCACAGAATGGTTTAGGTTGGAAGGGAGCTCCAAGATCATCCAGTTCCAACCCCCTGCCATAGGCTGGGACACCTCACACTTGAACAGGTTGCTCAGGGTCTCATCCAAGCTGGTCCTGAACACCTCCAGGGAGGTTGTGGAGCACAGAATCAC
>VWZE01005091.1:2157-12972 GCA_013396675.1 Eubucco bourcierii | reverse complement strand
CACTCCAACACTTCCATGTCCTTCCTGTGCTGGGGGCTCCAGAACTGTACACAGTACAGGAGTAGGCAACAACTGGTATCAGTGACAAATTCGGCAGCATGAAAGGATTCTCTCTTATCTTGATCTTGGTTGTCTCAGTTTCAAAGTTTAAATGATAAAAATACATGGGTATGTATTAGCCTTCCAGGATCTGAAGGGGGCCTACAGGAAGGCTGGGGAGGGACAATTGCCAAGGGCTTGGAATGGCAGGACAAGGGGAATGGGTTTGAAGTGGCAGAGGGGAGATGGAAAGTGGATGTTAGGAGGAAGTTGTTTGCGGTGAGGGTGGTGAGACACTGGCACAGGTTGAGGATGGTGAGACACTGGCACAGGTTGAGGATGGTGAGACACTGGCACAGGTTGAGGATGGTGAGACACTGGCACAGGTTGAGGGTGGTGAGACACTGGCACAGGTTGAGGGTGGTGAGGCACTGGCACAGGTTGCCCAGGGAGGTTGTGGCTGCTCCCTCCCTGGAGGTGTTCAAGGCCAGGCTGGATGAGGCCTTGAGTGAGCTGTGCTAGTGGGAGGTGTCCCTGCCTATGGCAGGGGTTTGGAACTGGCTGATCCTTGAGGTCCCTTCCAACCTTCCCATTCTATGATTCAATGATTCAATGTGTCTTGAAACAGCTTTATCTAAGGGGCAGGAAAGCTGCTGAGTAGTTGTAGGGGGTGACAAACAAAGAAGAGCAATCAGAATGATTATACTGAACATCAAAAATTGCTTTCAAACACAATCAGGGTTCAAACTAAACTAGTAGATGATAAGCAGAGCCAAAAGGATGAAGGATTTCACTTGGTGGTTCTTAGAGCATGTACTTAGAGGGAAAGAACAGCAGGCATGTACACCCCTATCAGCCTAGCAGCTGTGAATACCACTGGGCCAACCTGGCATACTTCATATTTCACTTCCAGCAGACAGCATTTGAGAGGCTTTGCAGCAGTCAATACAAGCAGTATCTACCACGATGATGACAATGTTAAGTAAAAGCTACACAACCTGAAAGATCACTGAAAGGACACAAGCCACATGACATCAGACAATCAGAAAGCAAAACAACAAAAAAAACCCCACCAAAACCCCACCAATCCAAGGGGAAAAAAGCAACATTCTGGAAAGCAAGGCATGCATCACATGGATTTAGACAGAAGGCTGTTTCTGACAGGAGAGAAAAAGAACCCAACAAAAAAGGCAAACTGCAAAAATAAATACAGTTACAGAAACCAATGTACTACCTCCTGCTGAGTAAAGAACAAAACTATCAATCCTCAAACCTGTACAGATGAGTCCCTTGCAGCCCATGCTGGGAGGGTGTAAGCAATGACTGCTGTCACAGTAAGGCTGGCAGAAAGGAGTGAGTGCCCCATGCACAGCCACAGCAGTTCACAAATCAGCCTAATAAGTGAAACTATAAATCCTCAGCAGCTTCATCACTATGCCAAGCTGTGAACTGCAGTGATTGACAGACTGGCTCAGGTTCACCTGTGCTGACCTGGTTACTCTCTGGTAGCAAGGCAAGAAGGCAACTGTGTCTGAAGTCACACAACCATGAGCTGCCAGTGCATGTAAGCAATTCTCTGTCATTCCTTCTGCTTGGGCTCTGAAAACAGTTTATGTGTCTAAAATGTAAAGCACTATAAAGGCCTCAGACTCTCCTTCCTGTGGAGGAAAAGAAGGAGCAAGTCTAGATGCTGTATTAGGACAAATTATCAGAGAAAGAAGCTACAGGACTCAGATGGAACAGGAGGGAGGACACCAGAGAGCTGAACTGCAGCTGGTTCAGTTGCTTAAAGAGTGTGCTGAAATTTCCTGGAGCCCTAGAGGGCAAGAAGAATGGTGAGGAGAACTGGAATGAAACCCAGAAAAATCTGTATTCAATCACCAGCATTCTAAACACATTTCAGAGGTTTGTGACACATCAAAGTACCAGGAAAGGTACAGAGAGAAGGTTAAAGCTTCCTGTGAGTGGGAGCATGGAAAAGAGGGTGACCAAATCTGATGTTCTGCATGCAAGCAGGAGAGCATTTTCCATGTTTCAAAGCCTCAGTGCCAGAGAAGGAGTTTTCAGTACTGCAGGTAGTTATGTCCTCCTGTGAGGCAGCAGTAAATACATGAACTTGCCTTGTCTCTGTGGGTCAGCTGCTGACTAATAACATCTTCACAAATGCTGGAAGATGGAACGAGGTTGTGCAGCTGGTAGAAGAGCTCCACACTCTTCTGGTGGTGCTGAGGAGTTCCATCACCCAACTGGTCCCAGAGGGTTAAAGCTATATTCTTTGTACATGAAAACAAAAGGGAAAGAAGGACAAGTGAGTGAACATCACACCTTGCTTTGCCTTAGACTGCTTCAGCTCCTTGCAATGATGGACACCTTACAACTGGTGAGCCACAGGATGCCAGGGGTTGGAAGGGACCCAGAGAGCTCATCCAGGCCAAGCCCCCTGCCAGAGCAGGACCAGACAATCCAGCTCAGGGCACACAGAACACATCCAGACAGGCCTGCAAAGGCTCCACAGAAGGAGACTCCACAGCCTCTCTGGGCAGCCTGTGCCAGGGCTCTGGCACCCTTCCAGGCAAGGAGTTGCCCTTGTGTTGAGCTGGAACCTGCTGTGCTGCAGCTTCCATCCATTGCTCCTTGGCCTATCCCAGGCAGCAGTGAGCAGAGCCTGTCCCCCACTCCTGACCCCCAGCCCTCAGACAGTTCTAAACATTGATTAAATCCCCTCTCAGTCTTCTCCTCTCCAGACTAAGCAGCCCCAGGTCCCTCAGCCTCTCCTCAGCAGGCAGTGCTCAGTCCCTCAGCATCCTCACAGCCCTCCCTTGGACTCTCTCCAGCAGGTCCCTGTCCCTCTGAAGCTGGGGAGCCCAACACTGAAGGCAGTACTCAAGGTCTCACCAAGGCAGAGTAGAGGCAGAAGAGAACCTCCCTGGATCTGCTGGACCCAACCATAAAACTGTCCTTTTTGTTCATGTGAACACAAGGAACTGCTTAAAATACTGCAATGGCAAATCCTGTTTGGAGTCAGAACTCACAGGCATCTCCAGAAAGAAATCATTAAAATATAATTAGCTGCCTAATAGACCCTGCTGCTGATTGCCTTTTGTAAATTATTCCTCACCCAAATGACACAGATCACAGAGTCACAGAATCAGTCAGGGTTGGAAGGGACCACAAGGATCAGCCAGTCCCAACCCCCCTGCCATGCCCAGGGACACCTCACACTAGATCAGGCTGCCCACAGCCTCATCCAGCCTGGCCTTAAACACCTCCAGGGATGAGGTTTCCACCACCTCCCTGCACAACCCCTGCCAGGCTCTCACCACTCTCATGCTGAAGAGCTTCCTCCTCACATCCAGTCTGAATCTCCCCACCTCCAGCTCTGCTCCATTCCCCCCAGAGATGCAGAGACTGTGGTTTGCCAGAGCCCTGCATTGGGTACAGCTCAGTTTCACACCTTTGCTAATGATCCTCTTCAAACAGGTTTTATTGATGCTTTTTAACTACTCATTCAAACAAGGATCTCCACCAAGCAGCCAGCAAGGCAAACTTGCTATGTATTTCCTGTGAGTCTAGCACAGATTCAAAGTGTTCTCACAACACACAGCAAAGACCCCTGTGGTTTCCCACAACAAGGACAGTAAACTGGCCAAGACTCAGGCTTCAGCAGCCAGGAAACAGTGTCTAGAGGAAACAGCAGTGAGAGCCTGCCCTGTACCTTGAAGAAATCTGTCTTTTCAGCCATGTATCTCAGATTGCCTTGAGTGAGAGGAGGTCTGATGACCACAGCAACTCTGCCCTGGCTAGGGCTAAGCGGCTGAGCGGCTTCCACGCTGTTCAGATTTTCTCCAGTGACGAGAGCCACAGATTGAGTCAAGCCAACCAAGTCCATCACAAGGGAAATAGAGACACCCTGAACGCTGAAATTGCTTGACTGCTTGCAAGCATTCATCAAGGTCTGCAGCCACAGTGGAGGTTGCACTTGTTCACAGTCTGCAAGCAAGAACACAGCAGAGACATCCATTTAGCCATTTGAATGTGAGGGATTTTCCCTCTTCTATCGCATCCACACAGCTGTCCTTTATGTGCCTCTTATAGAATCATAGAATGGGAAGGTTGGAAGGGACCTCAAGGATCATCTAGTTCCAACCCCCTGCCATAGGCAGGGACACCTCCCACTAGTACAGGTCTTCTATGGGCTTAGGAAAATGCAGGAGAAAGATACTTCTTGAGCTATCTCTCTACCACCTCAAATATCTACTCACCAAAACTAAGTAGGGAAGTTTGAACAAGGGAGAGAAATAACAAACTTTATGGAAATGCCTCCACCTGATTTTGCATTCTAGAAAAATTTGACTTTGAGTAGCTTGCAAAGGTGCTCAGTTCCTTTTTCCTCCTTCAGGAAATTCCTGACCAGCAATCGAGTTTTAACACTCTAGTTTGTAGTCTGAAGTAATTCTGTAGGACTTTATTATATGTGTTAATTAAAATCACAGAATGGTCTGGGTTGGCAGAGACCTCCAAAGGTCCTCCAAAGACAGCTGTGACAGTAGCCAAACTTGCTTGTAACACTTTGTTATATGCTGCAGGCATAGCTACCAAATAAGGCAGCAATTCTCAAGCTACAGGTCAGAAGCAGAACTGAAATCAGAACTGCAAACTGAAGACCTTACAAAGCGTAAGAAGCACTGCCCATGGGAAATGTCACATTTTACAGGAATCCAGAACTGGCACCACTGTAATCACAGAACTGTCAGACATGGAAGGGACCTCAGGGATCAGCCAGTTCCAACCCCCCTGCCATGCCAAGGGACACTTTCAGCTAGAGCAGGTTGCTCACAGCCTCATCCAGCCTGACCTTAAACACCTCCAGGGATGAGGCTTCCACCACCTCCCTGGGCAACCCCTGCCAGGCTCTCACCACCCTCATGTTCAACAACTTCTTCCTAACATCTAATCTAAATCTGCCCTCCTCTAGCTTGGATCCATTCTCCCCAGTCCTATCCCCACCTGACAGCCAAAAGAGTCCCTCCCCAGCTTTCTTGTAGCCCCCTTCAGATGCTGCAAGGCTACAAGAAGGTCACCTGGGAGCCTTCTCCTCTCCAGACTGCACAGCCCCAACTCTTTCAGCCTGTCCTCACAGCAGAGCAGCTCCAGCCCTCTGCTCATCCTTGCAGCCCTTCTCTGGACACCTTCCAGCACCTCCAGATCCTTCCTGTAATAGTGGCTTCAGATCTGGACACAGCACTCCAGGTGAGGTCTCAACAGAGCAGTGCAGAGGGGCAGAATCACATCTGTCAGCCTGCTGCCCACACTTCTCTTGCTGCAGCCCAGGTTCTGGATATTCTCTGGGCTGCAAGTGCACACTGCTGAGCTTCTCATCCACCAGTACCCCCAAGGCCTTTTCTTCAGGGCTATGCTCAAGCCAGTCCCTGCCCAGCCTATATCAGTGCCTGAGATTGCCCCAACCCAACTGCAGGACCCTGCACTGGGTCCTATTGAGCCTCTTGAAGTTGGCATGTGCCCAGCTCTGCATCCTGTCAAGGTTCCTCTGGATGGATCCCTCCCCTGCAGCCTGTGAGCTGCACTACACAGCTTGGTGTTGGTGAACTACTGAGGCTGCCTCAATGCCACTGTCCCTGACAAAGGTGTTAAACAAGCCTGGTGCCAGCACTGATCCCTGAAGAACTCCACTTGTCATTGGCCTCCATGTGTACATGGACCCAATAACAGCCCTGCTCTGGGTGCATTTCTGTAACTGTATTCACCCACTTGTGAACACACTCACACTTCATCAACCCCACCATGTTTATTTAGTTTTCTAATGCAACTGTAGCTGGAATTGTTTGCAAGATCTAATCATAGAGGCATAGAGGCATTGAGGCAGTCAGGGTTAAAGGGACCACAAGGATCATCCAGTCCCAACCCCCCTGCCATGCCCAGGGACACCTCACACTAGATCAGGCTGCCCACAGCCTCATCCAGCCTGGTCTTAAACACCTCCAGGGATGAGGCTTCCACCACCTCCATGGCCAACTCCTGCCAGGCTCTCACCACCCTCATGCTAAACAACTTCCTAACATCCAGTCTCAATCTCCCCATTTCCAGCTTGGTTCCATTCTGCCCCATCCTATCACTACCTGACAGCCCAAAAAGGCCCTCCCCAGCTGTCTTTAACAGGAATAAAGTGAAATTACTTTGTTTTAATCTGGTATGATTTTTATTGGACAGAAGTTTCTAATTTGCATGGTGTTGCACAAAATGATGGACATGCACATCAGTCAAAATCTGCTACAATGAAGTTGTGGCTGTTGTACAGATGCTGCAGAAAACACTGTGGATTCATACAGTGAAATGGAACAACTGCAAATCCAGAGTCTACTCTCAGGCTGCAGCTGGCAGAATGCCTTTGTCAGCCCAATATTAACGAGCCTAAAAGCTCATGCCAGCAAGCTCATGAAACCCTAGGAACAGGGGAGTAGTCTCTTCTCCCAGGCAACCACCAACAGAACAAGGAGACACAGCCTCAAGCTGTGTCAGGGGAGGTCTAGGTTGGGTGTTAGGAGGAAGTTGTTGGCAGAGAGAGTGATTTGCACTGGAATGGGCTGCCCAGGGAGGTGGTGGAGTGCCCATCCCTAGGGGTGTTGAAGAACAGCCTGGATGGGGCACTTAGTGCCATGGTCTGGGTGATTGGGTAGGGCTGGGTGAGCTTGGAGGTCTCTTCCAACTTGTTTGATTCTGTGATTCCATGACCATCAGGGACAGGACTTCCACATGTCCCTGGACAACCCATTTCAGGGTCTCACCACCCTTATGGTAGCAAAATTATTCAGTCCTCTTATACTTTCATCCCTTCTACACTGTTGTGTTGAATCAGGGTTGGGAGGGACCACAAGGATCACCTAGTTTCCAACTTAGGGAAAGTTTTCAACTCCCAAACAGACAGACAAGGAAACTTATCATAGAATCACAGAATGCTAAGGTTGGAAGGGACCTCAAGGATCATCTCACCACCCTCACTGCAAACAACTTCCTCCTAACATCCACTTTCAATCTCCCCTCTGACACTTCAAACCCATTCCCCTTGTCCTGCCATTCCAAGCCCTTGGCAATAGTCCCTCCTCAGCCTTCCTNAGGACTGCAGCTGGGCTCTGAGGAGAGCAGAGCCAAGGGGCACAATCCCCTCCCTTGCCCTGCTGCCCACACTGCTCTTGCTGCAGCCCAGCACACAGTTGCTGTCTGGGCTGCACTCCCACTGCAGCCTCAGTTTGAGCTTTTCCTCACCCCAGACCCAGTTCCACTTGTGAGAGGAAGAGCAAACAGTAGCACACCCCTGAAGCATTAAGGGCACTGCTTTCATTCTTTTGGGGGAAAAGCAGCCTTTGCAAAGCCAAGGCCAAAGAAGAGTGCAGCTTACCAGCTTCAGGCTTCCCAGGGTGTAATTCTGAAGTGTGGTTCCCCTCGGCAATGTACACAGGGAAGCTGGAGCACTCCAGGTACAGCTGGCAGGCAGCGACGAAGGCAGGAAGGGAATCCTTCGGCGCTCTTCTCCTGCTTGTTTTCTTCGCCTTAGCATCACTTTGGGATTCTCTGTCCCACTTTGTGCTCTGTCCTTGCTCTCTAGCCGAGCCTGCTGGAAGCTCTGCCCCTAAGGGCTGAGGCGAGGAGTTGCTGTGAATGATGTAGAGGTTGATGAACCTGGTTAAGAACTGCTGGACGTACTCCAAGCAGCACTGCATCGCAGTCTTTTGGATCGCCTTCCCGCCCCGGGCCGCTGGCCCCTGGGCCGCTGTGGCAGGAGGCTGCACAACGGTTTCCTCGGATCCCACCGTTGATGCTGTCTCGGTCTCTGAGGACGTGCTGCCAACGATGGGAATGCCAGGGGCACCCTGACCCTCGCCCAGGGCCCTGTCCATGTCATCGGAGGCATCCCCCTGGTACTGCACGAACTCGGTGAAGCCGCTCTCCGAGGAGCGGCTGCTGGGAGGATTCTCACCATCTTCAAACACATCACTGGGATTCTCCAGAGAAACTGGGGGCACCTGAGCAAGAGAGAAGTTTTGGGGATGGTTCAAAATGGGTTCTTTAGTGAGAAAAGGATTTCCTTCTCTCTCTGAAAGCAACAAACTTTATGCCTTGTTTTGAATTAATTTAATGCAAAATGATGTTTGGTATCAGAGGGCTGGAGCAGCTCTCCTATGAGGACAGGCTGAGAGAGTTGGGGCTCTGCAGCCTGGAGAAGAGAAGGCTTTGAGGGGACNTGTCCCTGCCTATGGCAGGGGGTTGGAACTAGATGATCCTTGAGGTCCCTTCCAACCTTACAATTCTATGATTCTATGATTTCAGTAAGTTTGCCAGGCCAAGCTGCCTCTTAAAAAAGGATTGTTTGTCAAGGAAAATACTTTAAACGTGACTGCTTTCAATATTTTCTTCAGATAGAATCAAAGAATCATAGAATGGTAAGCCTGGAAGGGACCTCAAAGATCATCTAGTTCCAACCCCCTGCCATAGGCAGGGACACCTCCAACTAGTACAGGTTACTCAAGGCCTCCTCCAATCTGGTTTTGAACATCTCCAGGGAGGGAGCAGCCAGAACCTTCCTTCCCAGCTTTCTTGCAGCCCACTTCAGATCCTGTAAGGCCACAAGAAAGCCTCCTGGGAGCCTTCCCTCCTCAGACTGAACCCCAACTCTCAGCCTCTCCTCACAGCACAGCAGCTCCAGCCCTCTGCTCACCCTCATGGCCCTTCTCCAGACACTTCCCAGCAACACTACATGTGAAAGCTGGATCAGAAGTGGTGGTTATAGCTGTGGACTTTGCTATGTTAAAAGGCCTTGGGGTTTAATTTTTTTTTTTTCTCAGCTTGACTATTTGCATGTGCAAATCACTTCAGAATCAAGCCCTAAGAATGAAGTAACCAAGATTTAAAGTTCTAGTGTGCTTCAGGAGCCTTATCATGTAGAATAACTGAACTTTTGTGGGTGTGCAGGATTGATAGGACTGGGGGGAATGGATTCAAGCTAGAGGAGGGCAGATTTAGACTAGATGTTATGAAGAAGTTGTTGAGCATGAAGGTGGTGAGAGCCTGGTAGGGGTTGCCCAGGGAGGTGGTGGAAGCCTCATACCTGCATGTTTTTAAGGCCAGGCTGGATGAGGCTGTGTGCAACCTGCTTTAGTGGAAAGTGCCCACAGCATGGAGGTTGGAACTGGATGATCCTGGAGGTATCTTCCAACCCTGACAATTCTGTGAAGCTGTGATATTAAATTAAATCTAATTCAAGACTTGCAGGTGGCTGAGCACCACTTTTCCTTTCCACACAAAAAGCAATTTTCCAAGTCGCTGCCAAACCTGCTCAGTTACCTTCTTGTTTTCCCATTCTTTGATGGAGCTGCTGTGCCCACTGGGAAGCTGCAGGACACCATCTGTACCAGCAGACAGCAGTGGAGGTTGAACTTTGCTAAGGATCTTGGAGCAGAGCCTGAGAGAATCAGTAAGCTCAGACAAGTGCAGAGTGTGCAGGTGGCTTGTGAGCGCAGAAATCATCCTGAGCAACAGCTGAGGCAAGTGCTCCGTCTGGATTTCAATGTAAGTCTCCTACCAAAGCAATTAAAACTCATTAATTGCAATACTAAATCCCACCCTGAGAGTCACCTCCTCTAGCAGTGGTACCTATCAATTGCTTAACTCTGTTCTAAACATCCAGAAGGAGGAAAAAGGAAAATTACTATCTTAATATCCATGAATAAGACATGCTTTACTTAAAAGAAAGAAATGCAGAATTAACTTGACAGTTGGGTATAGCCAACAAACAGAAAGCTAATTAGCTTTTTCAGACCTTTACTACTTCTTCATCACACAACAAACACAGTACAAAACCTAACAGTAAGGCTAAAGAATCTCACTACTATTGTTTTAATAACCTTAATAGAAAAGTTTAAGGGGGAAAGATAAAAAGAAAATAAAGAACTAAAGGAAAAAACAGGCAGATTGCCATACCTGACACAGCACTCTCATACTTCTAGTAGGCTTTGAAATGAGAAAGCAAAGAATTGAGGACAGACAGGTACAGAACAAAAAAAAAAAACAAAACAGTTTCAGTCTTTGCTATGTTAAGCAATGCAAAAGAACAAGAAAATACAGATACATCCTACTGTGACATTTAAAAGAGCCTCAAAAGAAAGCTGCACACCTAAACTAGCATAACAAGCTGCTAAAGACTATAACTGCAGCTCACACAGCATCAGTTTGGAGGAAAGAAACCAAGGAGAGGTTAAAAATTGCAGGTATAAACACCATAAAGCCCACTTTGGTTGTGGCCAACAGCCTAGCAAGAAATCATACAATGCAGCTGCAGCCTTTTCTAAAGGCATCCACCAGCTTATGGCAAGATGTTTTCAGGGCAACTGGATAAAGCAGATGCAGCATTTCTGTAGCCTAGAAATACAGAGTCCCCAGCATTTGCAGTGAATAACACAATTCTTACCAAAGAAACTATATCCAACAAAAAGTCCACTAACAAGCAGAAGTTAGTCAGGGGTAGCTCAGACTGCTCACCAGCACCTCCAGGCCCAGTCTGAAGTCTGGCATGTAATGTCCTCCTGCAAAATTCAAACAGGCTTGTCAGTGCCATGGACAGAGGAATCAGTGCAGCCTCAGCAAGGCTGCAGCTGGCACCAAGCTGTGTGGCACAGTCACTTGCTAGAGGGCAGGGATCCATCCAGAGGGACCTGCACAGGCTGCAGAGCTGTGCCCAGGCCAACCTCAGGACATTCAACAAGG
>VWZE01005089.1:125001-291395 GCA_013396675.1 Eubucco bourcierii | reverse complement strand
GAAGGACATTGAGGTACTTGAACGTGTCCAGAGAAGGGCAACGAGGCTGGTGAGAGGCCTTGAGCACAAGCCCTATGAGGAGAGGCTGAGGGAGCTGGGACTGTTTAGCCTGGAGAAGAGGAGGTTCAGGGGAGACCTTATTGCTGTCTACAACTACCTGAAGGGTGGTTGTGGCCAGGAGGAGGTTACCTTCTTCTCTCAGGCAACCAGTGACAGAACAAGAGGACACAGTGTCAGGCTGCGCCAGGGCAAGTTTAGGCTGGAGGTGAGGAGGAAGTTCTTCACTGAGAGAGTCATTGGCTACTGGAATGGGCTGCCCGGGGAGGTGGTGGAGTCACCGTCCCCGGAGGCGTTCAAGGCACGTTTGGACATGGCACTTAGTGCCATGGTCTAATCTTGAGGGCTGTGGTGATGGGTTGGACTTGATGATCTCTGAGGTCTCTTCCAACCCTTGCGATACTGTGATACATGTGCTCTAGAATAATTTCTGTTCAACGTGGATGACACATAAGTCCATGCACAGGATTTCAGCCTTCTAGAGAGACGTGGTTTTGTCATCTAAAGACAAAATAGGAAAGATATTGGATGCCTGCTGTGCTAATAACCATACAAAAGATCCACATTCAGAAAACAGCCCATAATTCTGTATGCACCACTAGCACAGACAAGACGTAGCAAGGAAGGGCTATGGTACTTTACTCACTCAACTTTGTAATGCAAGAAATGCTTCTCCTAGGAGAGGATGTATCCACAATGCACTGGATAGCCAGGAAAACCTTGCTTGGTCAAGTGCAGCAGTGCATCAGTCTTAATGCCCAGCAGCATACCTACACTGCACTTTATTCCAGTGAATCACAAAGAGTTGAAGAATTCATGAATCAAAACTTTGGCCCTCATAAAATATTCTTTAACCACTGACAAACATTTTGCTCCCACATGGACATGGTTGTGTATCAGCAAGTGTCACCATGCCATTCATTTTGCACAAACATCCCTGTGGACAGCTCACTAACACCCCAGGAGCTGAACAGTGTCTAAGCTCCCCAGCAGTAACAGCTGATAATTTTGTTTATTTAACTAGGAATAGACTGGGAAGTGATGAAGCTGAGAAAACCAGAGAAAAACAACTCACACGCGGTACAGTTCTGAGGGTTTGTTTTTTGGTGGGTTTTTTTTTTGTTTGTTTGGTTGGTTGGTTGGTTGGGGGTTTTTTGTTTGTTTTGTTTTGTTTTTGTTTGTTTGTTGTTGTTATCACCATGCAAATACCGCTCAGGATTTGTTTTAAAATGAAGTATTCATAAGATTATGCTACTGAGTAGGCATGTTTATCAGTAAGTAAGAAAACCATTTGGTTTGTTTTCAGGAATAGCCTACTGTATTAAAAAACCCCAAACTATCAGATATTTGAATGCTCTTCCCATACGTCCAGAGCAGATTAAAGCAAAATAAAAGTCTCACTTCTGTGTAACACTTCAGAAAATTAGTAGTATAGATTTAACATGAGTATACTGATATTATTACACCAGAAACAGGTATTTTCCTGCTGCTTTATAGTGCACATGGACTCTTGGCTATTTCCATCTGCCCCTAGTAGCTACCTTATATGTAGCTATTAAGTGCCACTTCCACATTCCCCTGTGATACTGGTACTGTTTCTCTGCAGGACACTTGGGTCACTCCAAGGCACAGCAGTTCATCTGTCTGCTGTGGGCATTATGTCGCTGGTGTGTCCGGCTGGCACAGACAGGCCTTGGGACACAAGCAAACAGACCAAAAAGCCACAGTGATTAAAGAGATTATTTATGGTAGAGGTTTTAATTATTTTCTGATCAAAGTTTTAGCTCAGAGAACCAAGTTTCTTCTCCTTAGACATTGGTCCTGGACAGTAGACATGTAGTGATTTACAAATTTTAGGTCACTGTGTAGTTTTACAGCCAAAATGTGCCTAGCTGAGAGATTGAGAAAGTCCTAATATAATGTAGAAGACAACAAATTTTGAAGCTGGAAGTGTTCTAATGGAGGTTGAGCATGCCTAACTAACTTCAGCATAAAAGGAAATTATTTATGTGACTCTTTCAGATGTCTTGAATTACAAGCTCTGACCATAGTGGGTTTATACTTACTGAAACTCAATCACAAATTGCTCAGTTCCTACCATTTGCCTGATGATTTCCAGGCAGGGTTTGACACTCATCATGGCACATGTGATGAGCAGCCCTATGCAACACAGTTGACGATTTACCAAGGCCTCCATCACCCTTCATTTTTCCTTAGCTATTCAACACCCTGCAGCCCATTGCCAATGAAATGCTTCTACCTGCAGAGCTGAGTACAGGAGCTACCTTCACTTGCTTGTGAAGAAATTAGCATCTCTGTCAGTCATGGTTACTCAGGGTCTACACCTTAAATGGAGATAATAACAAATATATCAAACTTTTGCAACTAAATAAAAGGTTGTCACTTCCTCCAACCAGTTATTTACACGGTAAGGGATGCCATGGAAAATCACTAAGTTGGATTCCAATAAACAGCGAAATTTAAATCATTTGTTCTAAACAACCACAGAAAAACGTTTCTGCTTTAGCATTTTCACTTGAGCCTGTTGATTCTGCATTTGAAGCCTGAGGGTACTGCAGCGTCATCAGCTCTCTCTTTGGATGCACAGCTCCACACTACTGCTAAAATACATACTTTAATATTTATGACATATTTCTAGATGGAGATCACCACTCAGAAGTAAAGACAACTATGACTCAGTTATTTAATACCTTTACATCTTTGAAAAATTTGGAAGTTCTCCCCAGAGTGTTCATGAGAGAGGACAAAAGAAGCATTTCTTATCTTTATGGCAAGTAATGTTTTACTTACTACTTTTTGTATTAATATTGCACTTAGGAACACTACTCTACAGGAAGAAAGAGGAGGGAATTCTACTTCCTTCTACAGGAAGGCTGGGGAGGGACTATTGACAAGGTCTTGTAATGACAGGACAAGGGGTAATGGGTTTGAAGTGGCTGAGGGAAGATTTAGACTGGATGTTAGGAGGAAGTTGTTTGCAGTGAGAGTGGTGAGACACTGGCACAGGTTGTCCAGGGAGGTTGTGGATACTCCCTCCCTGGAGGTGTTCAAGGCCAGGTGGGAGGAGACCTTGAGTGACCTGTTCTAGTGGGAGGTGTCCCTGCCTATGGCAGGGAGTTGGAACTGGATGATCCTTGAGGTCCCTTCCAACCTTACCATTCTATGATTCTATACTCAAGATACAAGACTTTGCTATTTTAGATACTGTACCAACACCAGCAAAAAATACTTTCCCAGATCTTTATGGTCTGAGTGCAGTCAAAAGGTAACGTGGATATGAACAAACCAGGGATACAAGATAACTGACAGATAATGTAGGATATTGATAGGCAATATTAACATCTTAGCATGACAAAAAGCACCTCCAGAATAGCTTTATATTGTCCCAACAATATTTATTTTTTTGTGCCAGCCACTGTAAACCTAGAATTTATTGAATTTGAATGACCTTGACCAATACTGACAGTGGGTGTGGGGTTTGTGATGGCTGTGGCTGGACACACTGTCCCACCCGCATTCTCTATCTCATTAATGTAATTAGTTGTGAAGGCCAGAATAATGCATCTATGTCCCATAATACTCATCAACAACAAAAATATTGTCAAAAGGTTGCTGATGCTGGATACAGCCTCGTCACTGAGGTGAGAGAGTGACAGTACACAATTTTGATACCTGAGGACACAAGTGACAGTTGCCAACCATGAGGCTCACCAGAAGTGATACCAACCAGCCCAGAGGTGCTACTTTGGAACTTGTCTCTCCTCCTATGCACCCTATCCCACAGCAGAGAAAGGCAAGAAGAGAATTTAAACCTTCAAGCTGAAACACCATGGAGGTGATTAAAGTCAGCTACACATGACTGGAAATATTGCTGTAGCACCGACCTTTACATCTTCATCAAGAACATGCCCAGTTAAGCAATGAATCCATGCCCTCCTGCTACGTCAATCCTTCACCACTACGGTCTGAAAGCTTACAAGTGTGGCTTATGTATGGATTTAAAATAGTTTTGGAGTATTATGCATGTCTGAGAGCACACAAAGCTCTGTCAATTTCTCTTCTAAATCACACAAAGAGTCATAAAGAAGGAGCAAAAGGAGAATTAAAAAAAAAAAAAAAAAAAAAAGCAGGTTGATTCAGAAGTGTCTTCAGCAGCATTTAAAGCACAGCCTTCCTGATACTCCCTGGCATTCTCAGCAACTCAAATGTTGCATCTTTAATTGAGCAGTATCTATCTTTTCAAATATAAATGTCAAGTTTTGGAATCAAATTTATAACATGCCTTTGCACTTCTTGAAATACAGAATTTCTTTTTACTTTGTATTATGTACTTCACACAAAAGTATACAAACAAAACGATGTATGTTTTATAAATGTGACAAAGAAAACCATAAAACCAAGGAGCACAGACAGCTAACCGAAACCATCAGAAACAAAATAATAAATTTTACTGGTCATGATTCCTAGTGAAAGCTTTGGACAGAACCCTCTACTTTCTACCATGAACTATCCAGACAGAGATAAGTTATGCATTGTAAGACAGGTTTCTGAAAAGGTCTTGGTTCCGTAAGGATTGCAGGGTTGTAAATAAAATCACCTTTGGCAGTGTGGGGGCATTCCAGTGGCGCACTGAGAGATGCTGATCATCTTGGAGGTGGCCTCAGCCTCAGGCATGAGCAGTCAACTGAACCACTGGCCACAAGGGGTGAGGAATATCTGCAAGTTTCAGAGCACGGGTGCCACTTATGCTCATCTAGTATGCTAATCAAGCCACCATGTTTGAAACGTGACTTGTGACACAATGCAGCAGAAAGAAACAACCATTGTGCCTACTACTTAACGTCCCAGGCTTTGTTCGCACTTTCAGGAAGCTTTGCTTTGCTGCCAGAATAACACAAATAATGTCTCTGATTGTGACATTTCTTTAGGTGATGGAGAAGTGAAGATCTCTCTTGCCTGCTTCCCTGATAGCAACACCAACAGCTTTATCTTTGGAGATAAGAATCGTACCCAAAAATGTAAACTTCCAGTGGGTTTAAAAAAATACACCCAAACTCGGAAGAACCCTAGACATACAGAAACTTGCCTTCGTCCCTGGATAAGCAACAGGATGTTACTGTGGGCAGCAGTGAAACCTTTTCTGAACACAGTTTGCAAGAACCTGTGCAACCTGGTGAAGAGAGGGGATGCCAAGCTGGAGGGAATTGCGTAGAGAAGGGTAGAGCAAGGCTCACTGGCCCCCAAGGAGAGTCCAATGCCAAACTCACAGTGACAACAGCTCCCGTTCTCATTGAAGCATTTCAAGCATTTCCACTTCTCTAGCCTTAAAACTGCGATTGCACAAACACTGGTCAAATATCCAAATAAGTTAATCTTAACCTTGTTTATTAAAGTAAAACTCAACCTAGAGAAATGGTTATGTAATTTAATCATTATTATGAAAAAAATCAGTCATGTAGAAGAACAAACAAATTGAAAGGGATGTTTCAGACTGTCACTGTTATTCTTACAGTGCATGGGAAGAAGGTAAACTGTGCGCAGATTTCACTTTTATTTCTTTTTGGCAGAAACAGAACACTGCTCAGGCATAATTTACCTAAGTTCCTAATTTGGCACCAAGGTTGCTGAAGGGAAAGCAACGTGTATGTATCAGTAGATAAAAATAACAGCAACAGCAGCATTTGAGACAGGCAGAGCAACAGAAGTCAGTGCTGTGAAGGGCAGGCTTGTTGCTTTCCTGTGGGATCCATATAGGCACTGTTCCAGGGAATTTACTGAGTGGACTGAAACAAAACAAAAATCTATCTGCCATTTCCTACACACAATCTAAACAGGATGATTATTAAACACAACATAATTGTCCCAGTCCAGATTTTATGATAAAGAAATTAATAACTGATTTGCTTTCAAGTATTTCAGAAGTGACAGAGGTCTCTTCTATTCTCCTGATTAAAAAAACAAAAAACCTGATCACAGAAATCATGGCTTCCCAGCAAAAAATATAAGTTCAGCTAACATAAAGAAATCAGGTGACTGAATTACATTTATTTTGACATACTCTTCTGACTGGAGTCCTAAATTAGAAGTTAGAACAGACGAATCAAACATTATTATTTATTTGTGTATGTGTGCTTTGAGTGGGTTCAAAAAGAGTTCTTCACCTCCATTTGTAAATTCAGAGAGTAAGTTAGCAAATGAAGAAACAAACTGGATAATATTAATAACATAACAGCAGCCTTACTTTCTGCTGCTCTGCATAAATGTTACCCAAATGTCAGTAAAGTCCTTCTGATTCCAAGTCAGCAAAATGGAGCACAGAACCAGATGAAGAAGACTGTGGTATTGACCGCTCGGACAACTCCACCTGACATCTGCCTTTCTCCAAAAATACCAGATTTCCAATTAAATAATTATGTAGGCATCCTTTGTTAGTTTGCCTTTTAGTTTTTGAGCCTGTCTGGTTCATGAAATGGTGATTTTTCTCTACAGAGGTGTTAGGAATAAGCAAACTCTCCACAGGAGCAAGAAGCATAAAGTTTTCAGATTACAGCTGAGATAGTCCTGAAATCATCTCACTCTGCTTTAAGCCTTAAAAAAAACAACCAACCAACCAAAACCCATTAAATACAGAGAGGTTGGAGAAGATATTACTAGTAGTTGAGGTCTTGGCAAATTCCTGACATTAAAAAAAGCTCAATTATTTTTCTCTGTAGAGTTTTGTCATTAAAGTGAGAAAACTTGAGGCAAGGGAGTTGAGAGTGTTTTTAAAATTGGGGACTACACTCTGTAAACATTTTGGCATTAGACTATTCCATCATTCATAATTTCATCTCCTACAGGTTCCACAGCATATGTCATTCCAAGAAATTCATTTTCTGCTGAATGATTTATGGTATCTTTGAGGGAAAACAGACTGATCAAACTCATCAGAAGTTTTCGGCATGAACACTTGCCATGGGGTTATTTCCCTATTCCTGCCAACTAGTCCTAATCTTTCTTCTTGCTACTAAAAAAACCCCACAGTTGCATTAACATTTGAGTTTCCATAGAAACTGTTGTTGGCTAACGTAAATAAAAGACGGCAAAAAGTGTGACTTCCCCAGTCCTGTGAGAATGCTATCAGCTGCGAAATTTTCACCATCTAACCTTTCACCAGTATTTACTGCTGCATGACATTTTTAGATACATCTCCCTGTGGACGCTCCTTGAGTGGCACTTCCATGCTTCTCAGAAGGGATGTGAATATTCAGAGCTATTTCTGTGCCTCATTGTACAAAAGCCTAGGATTCTTTTCACTGCACACTGTGTTATTTTATTTTGCAGACCTCTTCACTCAACTTTACAAGGGAAAAGACATCTCTTTGTTAGCCTGCACATCAAAACAAAGCTCAATAGAGTGCTACCAGGTAATGCGTGAATAAAACAGATCAATAATTGCTTCACTGCAACTAAGCATTTCAAAATACAAATGACATGAGCCCTGAGCATCCTGACGCTGTAACACCAGAAGACAGCTCCGAGTGCCTGAAAGCTGTGAGAAAAGGCATGTCAAGCTTCCAAAAGCCTGTGCTGAACTTATATGCAGTCACACCTTCTGAAGGGAAAAAAAATAAACTCCATGTTAACCTCCCATTCTCAAAATTTCTCCTGATCGCTTCCTAAATGATTTTAATTCTTACTAAAAAGACAAAATCCTGATAATCATCTCATAATTCCCCTGCTTCTGTAAAAAATTCATTGTTCTTTGAATCCAGGCACCTTTTCCTAACACGCACAATTAAAAAGTCCTTTCTTGTTCTCTTCAGAACATTATTTACATTTTTCTTCTCATTTCAAGCTGTGTTGCAGCAATCTGTGCTGCCTGAGACTTGCCCTTATTCTTTGGAAGGTTTTGCATGTATATTACATTGGGATGGAAAACTCTGTTACCATTTCTGAAAATAGCAGGTGAAGATAGGAGGACTCACCCCTGACAATGTGGGAAAACAAGGCGCTGCTAAAGCTTCTCTGTAACACATTCGAGTAACTACTTACTGATTTTGGATTAGAGAATGATGCCCTCATCCCCCAAGTATCAATTGTTTTGGTACCCACTAAAGGTCTCCCTTCTACACCATCAGAAACCTAAGCTGTTAGAAACAGGTTTATTTTCAGATGCCTAAGCAATCTGACCTAACCTTTAACCTTTGTGCCCCACTTCCTTTGCTATAAAACTGTTCTGATTCTCCACCCAAGACACACAAGGTCTTCCTAATTCCCCAAATTTACATATTCCCTTTGAGTGCCGTTAGGTACCCAAAGTAGCACCATTAGGTACCTGCAACTTGTGCAAGGTTCAGGAACTTGTTTCACCTTCCTAGTCCTAAGTGCCATTTGGAAGAGCTGGTGGACACTGTTATGGAAGAAAACAAAATTTGAGTTTCCTAGAAAGATAAACACAAAGCCACTTGTACACTCCAACGAGATGAGGTGAGGCTCTAGGCTTCACATGGTAACAGAACTTCTCAGGGGCAGCCACAAATTCATGTAGCTCTAGAACCGTGGTCTAGTGCTAGGCTATTCTATGCAGTTTCATCCAGGTCTTCTGGGTAGCTATTCCTGAGATCTGCACAGGAAGGTCTTTCTTTTGCAGATGCCTTTCTGAGCTACTCCTGTACACCACTGTCATGGTTAGGATTAATGTGGTCTGCTCTTAAGTCTCCAGGGAATAGGAAGAAGAAGAGAGAGATTTTCAGAGAACTCATCAGTTGTCACAAGCCTGAAGCTGAAGAAAGCAAAGTGGTTTTGCACTCAAAGTGCCGAACAGAGCTGACCACCTCCATAGCTGCAACTTAGTGCCAACATACTACCTTTGAGTATATCTCAAAGTTATTCCTCCTGTCACAACTGTAGGATGAGAGCTGCACTCCTGTGCCTCCAAGAGAAATTTTGAGGCTAAACATAACAGGAAATGGAGATAGGAGCCAGACCAACTGTACGAGAAAATCAGGAAGAAAAATCTCTGTGCTTATGAACAATGTAGACACATGGTAAATGTCTCATCCCTGGAAATATTCAGGGTCTGATTGGACAGGAATCTGAGCAACCTGATCTACTGAAGATATCCCTGCTCACTGCAGGGGAAATTGGACTAGATGACTCCTAAAGATTGTTTCCAACCCAAACCATTCTATGACTCTATAAATCCACTTATATATCTTGGTTTTGGAGTCAACTGTTACCTTTTTTTGGTACACATTATGGCTTAGGAAGTAATATCAAACATCAGTATGCTTAATACTACTTTTCTCCAGAGCACAAACCATGCCAGCTTATCCAAAGCATTACAAAAGACAATCTATAGCTAGGACTTAAGTACTGTTAAGCAAAATGTTAATGCATTTGGCTGTTTACCCTTCATCAGTCAAAACTTTGCCAGAATTAAAAAGTCTTGGGTTTCGGTAATTATTGCTGCTTATAGTCCTCTAAAATCATTGCTTGCTAATGGCCTTCTGTAACAGCACTCCTGACAGGTCCTGGTAGCTTACTGTGGTGTCATTAATGACTCTGAAATTTAGTTTACTATTAAAATAAAAATTAAATCACTTTAATATACTAGAACAGCCAAGGTTTATTAGAGATGCCTCTATACTTTCTATCAAAAG
Source organism: Eubucco bourcierii (assembly GCA_013396675.1). NCBI lineage: Eukaryota > Metazoa > Chordata > Aves > Piciformes > Ramphastidae > Eubucco > Eubucco bourcierii. Next base: position 281,673 of record VWZE01005089.1, on the reverse strand, counting down.
GAAGCAGTAGAGCAGAAATATACTAAATGAAGCTTAAAGATTCCCATGAAGTTAAGTTTTTTATGACAGGTCACAGATTAAATCCACTCTCAGATTTCTGAAAAAAGATTCACAAATTTGCATAAACTGACATAAATCCCCTAATGCAGTATAAAAATTGTCTAAGATTAAGGGCAGGGGGAAGAGTAGTTGTGGAATAAAAGAGAAAAAACATTACATGTCTTGGTTTACAGTGCAGGATGCATCAATGCACAGCAGCATGTTGTTTTTTCAACCTGGCAAGGCTACTATGGGAAGCAAGTTTTCTAGTCAGTGCTGATCCCACCAGATTACAAGAGATTAATGACTAGGATGGCTAATAAACCACTGTTAAGTGGTATCATGCCATTAAGAAGTGTTTGGTGCTGAGACAGCCAAGTTCTGTTCCATGTCTGCAGCTCAAGTCATAGGCTGTAACACATACAGGGCAAGAGGCTCTGCAGGTATCAGTAAACCACCCAGAGCCAATCTGCTGGATACAGCTCAGACCCATCACAACAATCATCATGGGCATCACGCTTTTAGTGTGCAATGAGCAGAGTGTGAACGACTCCTATGCACTCTGCATGAAAGAAGTTTGCTTTGCCACCCAAGAACTACCCTCACCATACATCAGTCTTAATGCTCACCTGAGTGCAAAGGTTGCTCCTACCTGGAAACAGTCATGGAAAAGAGCCTCTAAAAAGCTGGTAACTTTGGCAAGTATCACGCCATAGTGCAGCTCTCTTAGGCCACTATACCAAGGCTTTAACCAGCAAGCTTCTTGCAATCACAAGCTGCTACTTCTCGACTTAGAGCCAAGCCTTCCTGCTGCTGTGTCAATTTTAGATCTGCTGTGGATGTGACACAAAGAGGGCTTCTGCAAGGCTCACTCACCTGCAGTAAACACTTCTTTGTTGAGGCCCACAACATGGAGCAAAGCAAAACTGACATGACTGACCCCAAAATCAGTGTTTTGTTTCATGTCATTTGCAAGATCCCATGAACAGTCAACCCAGGTGCAGTTTTCATTCTGCCCACACACAAATCAATGACAAAAAGCAAACTCATTCACACAGGTGGTGCATTTCACCACCCTGAAAGTCAGAATTTTCTCATACCCTTCATTTAATGCCACTGCTGTCAAATCTGTTACATCTTGTAAGAAAAACAGCCTTTATGTAACCTAATAAACAAAAGTCACCGAGGCAATAGCTATGCATATATTTTCAGCTAAAAACATTTTGTTAGAAGAACATGAATGTCCTCTGTAAAGCGGGTAGCATTTTAAAATAATGTTCTAGCCATTGTTAATACTTCGTTGCTATTCATCACAGAACCATTAATCATGGTGAACTCATTTGGTATTAATGCGGATGTCAAAGTACTTCTGTTGCATTTCAATTATAACTTAGCCTTTAAAATGCTGCCAGCACTACATGGAAAGCTTTGAAAACCAAATTTGAATAGTCTGTTCAGAGAGAACTACAACTGCATTCTGGCACAGAGAAACAATCGTTTCCATCCATAACGCTCAAGAAGTTCCTCTAGGTTGCCTCAACCCCACTGGTTCAACTGCATCTAAGTGGCAGTGAGGCCATACTTTCAGGCCTCTGAGGGGCTCCCAGAGCCAAATGCTGTGGTCTTTTCTACCTGATGCCTAGTGTCCATCCAAACAAAAACGAGAGAACATAAATCTACAACCTTGTCTGTCTTTAGAGACAACAAAGGACTATGCAATACATCAGAGCAGACCTAGGGGAGCTGGTATTCTGACCTCTCCGATGACAGTTCAAGAAAAACAACTCTTTCTGGCCTCAAGAGGCACAGATAGAACAAAATGCAACATGGGCCTGGCAACTATCAGCTCCTTGCCATCAGGGAAGACAAGTTCACCTTGGCAAACTAAGATTTCTGTTCCCTCCCTACCAACCAAGCATTTTAAATCCAGAGTCAAATGACAAGGGCTCAACAATCAGAGCAGTTCTCATCAGAAATAACATCAAATGGACAACAGACAAAATACTTCTTACTTGCCAGGGGAACTTATTCATTCTTTTATGTAATTCCCATTCTGTATTATCTAGGTCATCAATGTAACACGTAAGCACACAGCAAAAATTCCTACCTTGGGAGCTCTGGCATGTTTTCCACATCTGGCATCTTTGACAAGGCTGATATCTAACAGTTCAGTCTCCTAGAAGGAAAAATTGCAACATAGGTAAGTATTGAATTGCTCAAAGAATTTTGTTAACGGTGTTTCACTTCCCACATCTGCCAGGGACTTGTCTGTCTGCCTGTCCAAACTGAGAACAGTTTCAATTAGAGCTCTGCTGCACTTCAGCTATTCTAATAGCAATGCTCAGATACATAATCTGGTTTCCTTCAAAATGCGCAGGTCTCTTATGATATACAGAATATATAGAAGCCATGAGTCAAGTTTATTTTCTGAATCACTAAATACCAGCTGCTGTGCTTTATTTTCCTTTTTAATACAATTTTAGCATTTTGATGCTAGTCACAATGTGAAAAAGGCAACATTGCCAACAGATAAAAACTACTTTATTATTGCCAGAACATTTTGAAAAATGCACATAAACCCCAGGAAGTGTTATATCTACAATGACAAGAGGTTCCAACAATTTTCGTGACTACTGTTCAACAAAGAACATGTACTTTTGACAAGCATTTCATAGTTCAGACGTTACTCCTGAGTTGTGGGTTATACAATGCACGCCATACTTGGAACAAAATTGGCATGTGGAAGTAGTTTCTGTTAGGCCAATTCCTGTCCCCCCTACACACATATAACATCAAGAATTTTCTTCCACTAATAACCTCCTGGGTCGCCACCTTGCATACTGGTGCCTATCAGCATGGGAAGGATTAGGGCTAAAATGAGCCCAAAGTGCCTGGAGTATGTCATTCTGTGGGATGCCCCCACCCTTCCAGTATCAGCAATGAGCAGTTACCTCTCCAAACACCCAGCAAATTCTAGCCATTAGCCGGCATTGTTTTCCCCAATCTCATTCTGCAACAGGGTATTTTTAGATGTTGATATGTTGGTTCTTTCTTGAATGCCTCAAGATTTACAGGCAGGGAGCATTAGGAAAGATAGTGGAGACCAGGGTGGTGCAATTGCCAGCTGCCAGCTCCCTTGTAAGCATGTACATCCCAATGGCATCGTGTGTGTTTTGCCAGGAGCAACATCGACTGCTCTGTGAAACAGGGCAAGAGGATCTGACCTGATTTAGCATTGCTTGACATTCTTAGAACACATTGTAATAATGACCACCTCATTTACACTAGCGTTTGGATCAACAGCCCATGTAAGCATAGCTCAATTACATACTAAATATAGTCCGAAAGTACTTCAGCAGGAGTGTGATCATACAGCAATTAGAGTTACACCAGTTATATTAATTTCTGCCTTCCAGTAGTAATTGCAAATGCTTTGAAAAGAATTTGAAATATCTGTGCGGGATAAACCCATTTAATACCTAGAAGAAGAGAAAAAAAAAAAATAAAATTTTTTTCATGCTTATTTTCCTGTGAGTCACCTTTCATTTTAAAGAACCCACTCTTACACAGCTCCTGAAGATCTTTCTTGTCTACTAACATATAAGCTTTGACATCAAATTTTCATGTAACTGTACATTTATCACATTCCCCTGCCCCCCATATCAGTCCCAAGTCTCTTTGAACTTGCCTGAGCATGTTTTCCTTCTTTATCTAGCCTGTTTAGAGGAAACTTGCACTTTCGAAGGCATAGTTTTTTTGCCCTTAACTTGCCTGAAGAGGACAAGGATATCAAAACTTGTAGGGATTAGAGGTAGGGTCATAAAAGGTGGTAGTCTGCAAACCTCCTTAAGAAATAACCCAAACGGTACCAACACACTAGGTGTATGGACAGATGCAATCTTCTCACAATGCTGCAGCCTCTCACATGGATGGCCGATTGCCCGCTAATAAAACCTTGTCTACAGCTTGTCCCTGTTGCAGCTCAGGAGTACCCAGTGGTTTGTGAACCAACTGTCCAGGTCCAGTTTTAAGCTGTTCTTGCTTCTAGATCTAAACTACATTTATCCTCATCCTGTCTGACATGAGCACAACTGATGCCAGTAGTTAAGGCACAGCTCAATACTCTGAGTGCAGAAAAACCCTTAATACATCAAAGCCTGGGTAATCTCTCACTATTCAGTGAGACAGCTGCATAAGGAACTCTGAAAACTGTAGAGAACAGTGAGCGTTAGTTCTCCATCTCTCAATATGATCAGTCTCCAGGCCTGGATGGGGCCAGTTCCACACCAAAGGGAATGACTGCAATGGTGGAAAAGCAATACTAATTGTTACCAGGCACAGATCTATCCCTGAGTTTTACAATAATATTCCCACATTCACGTAATTCCTCTCTGTGGAATTTATGTCTCAAGCCTCAGTGATGCTGGAGTAGTGCAATGCACTCTAGTCCATGCTGCATCTGCACCCAAAATGTAGCATGATACTCTTAATGCTTATGTAGATTCTACAAAGGATATACATAACCAGAGAAAAGTGAAAAAACATCATTATAAAATAACTATGTGTGAAGGTATGGCTGCAGGAGCAATTTAAAATAAAACAAGGAAATGGCACACCGGAGGGTTTACCTGTGAGTTAATGCATGTGGCCATTTACATACTGGCAGAAATGGAAATAATGAAGTGTGGCAGAGCTACACTTAGGTGGATCAGAGCAAGAAGCAAGGCAGGAAACAGAAGAGTCATGACATAATTACAAGGAGGAGACCAGACAACACCACTGCAAGAGGCAAGAAACTGAAAAGAAAACCAGGGTTGAGAGCCAGCATATTCACTGAGAATCAAGCAAAAGGAAGTCAAGGCAGGGCAGAGACAGGCTGAAAGTCCATCAGGAGAAACCATACAGAGCAAACAGTGCAAAGTGGAACACAGAGATGACAGCACTTCAGATATGGCCCACAGAGTCAGCAAGGGGAGCCCATGTCTGCTAGTTCTGGTAAAGAATGTGGCCAGGGATTATATTTACCACAACAAATAATACTGACACCTAAAGTGGTATCTGGCCCACTGTGAAATGTTCTACAGAAGCTATGGGCACATGCAGAGCACAGCATTAGGTAAGATTTGCCAACCAAAAGGACTAATAAGCACTAAAAATAAAGGCTTTGACAGTAAACACGATAGAAATGAAAGACGCTGAAGAAAAGTGGATCTTAAAAAAAGACACTGAGCCACACACAGAGAGAATTTCATCAGTTTTTAAAGTTAGATTAGTCTGGTATTTTAGCTTTTTTGTAAAAAACAAAGAAAGAACAAAACAGGTCTACTTATTTATTTAATTACAGGAATGCAACTAGACTTACTCTAACATAAAAGGACCCTTTTAAACGGACCCAGGGTCCTAAAGACAGTACAAGGAACCTGAAGAATTGCTGCAAAGGTCTGCATCCTTCTTTAACAAGATCAGCAGGCACAGTTGTAGGAAAGTCTGACCCCCTTATGGCTTTGCTGCACTGTTACCTCTCTGACATGAAATGCAGGTTCTATAATCCTATCCCTATAATCATTTATCTATCTGTTGGTAAGTTCTGTGCCTCTCCCTTCTGCCCTGTGACTTGGTCCACTACAGAGGACACAAAAATGCTCAGCAAAAAGTAATCAAAGTCTTGTGAAGACTCTAAATGCTTGTATCTCACCTGGGGCTGCTGAACTTGGAAAAGAGAAGACTGAGAAGAGTTCTTTTTAATGCTTATAAATATCAGAAGGGTGGCTGTCAAGAAGGGGCCAGTCTCTTTTCAATGGTGTCCTGTGATAGGACCAGGGCAAATGGGTACAAACTGAGGTAAGTTCCACCTCAACATGAGGAAAAACTTCTTTAACATGAGGGTGCCAGAGCCCCGGAACAGGCTACCCAGAGAGGTTGTAGTCTCCTTCTCTGGAGACTTTCAAGACATGTTCCTGTGTGACTTGACCCAGATAATTGTGCTTTGGTAGAGGAGGTGGAATCACTCTTTCCAACCCCTACTATTCTATGATTCCATGATCCCTATTTGACAAGACCATTTAATTTTGGGGTAATTTTCTGCTAGGTGACAATTATGGAAGCCACAGAAAGATAGAGCCCAAAATCTTAGCCACCACCAGCTAACAGAAAGGAAGGGTCCATATTCTCTAAATACCTCTCATATGTATGTTCAGGTCTGCAGAAGCCTGATAGGTACTGTAGCCTATGCTCTAAATTAAGTAGACAAGAGCAGGATATTCATTCACCTAAATGCCTCCGTAGGCACTCACTTTAGTGAGGTTTGGATAAATCATAATTCCTAATGTGCCATTTCCTAGAAGTGTTTTGGTTCAAAAATACCAAATCTCCCGGAATTCCCTGACTCCTGGGTACTTGCTTTCATCTTTCAAACAACTAATTAAGAAGACAGAGAGTAACTTCCTCCCAAATGAGAGAAAAGACAATTTCCTATACCCCTATTGCAAAATGAGGGCATACTTTTGTAAAGGGAAAACACACTTCAGTACTGGGCAGAAAAGTGTCCCATTCCCTGTGCAGTGAAACAGCCCAAGCTCTCTGCTTAAGTCAACAGTAGTTTCTCCATTGAATTCCTCCACGCAGGCTTGGAAACTACACTCTATGCTGCATGAGGCACAAAAGCCAGGGAAACTGGGAAAAGGAGGAAAAAAACCCCAAACAACCAAATGAAAAGCTCTGCAAGTTCAACTTTTCCCTGTTTAGAGACCCTCAGCTATTGCTGTTGGGTCTTTATTCATCTTCCAATAGGATAATATCTCTTAATGCAAGTGATAGATCCCTCCACTAATTTATAATAGGGAAATTCCAGAAAATTAAATTACTGATCCTACCATATTTGTTTTCAATTAGCAGTTGAGACAGGTACGCATTCATATAGGGCTAGATTGTGCAATCTCACTTTTATGGGTGAGCACACGGTCACAAAGGCAATAGATTGTGCAACCCTCACAGCACTTATATTTAGGCCCATCTGAATTTAATATAGTAACACCAATTTATACCAGTTGAGGATTTGGCTCACTCCTATTTTAAACTGCTCAAAATGATGCCAAGTGAATCACGGTGCCTTGGGATCTTGCTTCTGAAGTAACCCCAGCTACAAAGCAGGATTCCTTGTCGATTCTGCTGAAGACCCATCAGCCTGAGACTGAGATCAAAGGTCCTACAGAATTTTACAAAATATGTTTCAAGGAGACATAGGAAAAGTGGGTGCCCATTACAACAACTGCACAGCTTAGTCAGTCCAGGGATCTGATTACTTCACTTTTATGTCCAACAAAAGTAATTCTATAGTGCTCTAACTACTTGCTGTGGCTGAATAAGCATGAATATTGCTTTGGTCTATGTTTGCTCAACCTCCCATTTCCACATCCCTTCTAGTCAGTTGTGTTGTTTTTTTTTCCCCCATTTACGAAGTGTTGCTGCATGCTGCCAGCAGCTGCGGAACTTCATTCTCACGGTTATGTTGCTGTAGCCATTACTGTTTTGGGATATGGTCTCACTGATGCACAGCTAATTAAACTCTAAAAACTCATTTTCCACTTAGCTTTGAAACGTGCTGCTTCTGGTTTCAAATCAGAAGAGGAAACTGTGTCCCTGAAAACTTATTTAATTCTTACAGATGTTGTCAGTCTATCTAATAGAAAACACAACACTGTATTGAAAGTTTCTCTGATGCAGTGCTGGCAAAACAGTCTTTGAAAAAGGAAGACAGTTTTGTAAACAGGCACCATTTAGGCTACTGGATGGCAACATCTGGTGAAAGTTTTCAAAGGGAAAAGGTCATTCTGTTAAATCAAACTTCAAACGAAGACTTAAACATCTTCTCTTGGGAGCAGTTAATTATAATGAAATATTTCTTTAACACAAAGACTCCATTTTAATGTTTGCCGAATATTAAAGTGATGAATATTTCTCGAAGCAAAAAATTTATACATTCTGGGTTACTTTTATTTTTATTCTGCATTTTAAAAATGTTACTTAAACCCACAAGTGAATAATTTCCTTACAACACGTTAGAAAGTAGTACAATCACCATCTGAATCTGATTATTAACAATCATAAGTTACACGAAAGAAGTGTCTGACCCTATATTTAGCTGAATATAAGTACACAACTTGGCAATTTACGAGTGTTTATAGAAAGCTTCTTGCTCAGGTTTAAGAGCCTTTGAGAGTATACAGGTCAATCAGCCACACTCAAATTAATCTAAGTTCAGAACTAAGGTTCTCTGTAATAAGAGCAAACATTTAGTGATGATTTAGAAAAGGTGCTTTCACAGCTAGGAGATGTGGCATACACTCCCTCTTTTAAAAAAATCATCTATTTCCCCCCATTATCATTAAGAATAAATTAAAATAAACAACAATTTGTCTCCTCATTCCAAAGGAAAACTGTGAAGGGCTGGTATCAAGGCTGTCAATGACATCAATGGGAGCTGAAATAAGGTAGTGTTGTTTTTCCCTGAAAAGTCCTGTTAGGGAATTCATAAGATGCATCCCACTAGAGAGAGCCAGTCCCTGAATAAACTCTTTCCATATTTCCTCCTGGCAGCTCACGATTCAATTATCAGACATCAAAATTATTGGCTGCGCCAGTAAGTGAGCAGCACAGTAGCACATGCACCCTGAAGTCAGCGATAAAACTCTCCTCAACAACAGTCAAGTCTTCTGCAGAAAGTTGTTCTTCACAAGCTAAAAATATTGTATTACCTTCCCACCTACTCTTTAACAGAATCACAGAATGATAGGATTTGGACCTCTGGAGATCATCTAGTCCAACTCCCCTGCCAAAGCAGGTGTGCCTAGATGAAGCTGCATAGAAACATGTCTAGGTGAGTTTTTAAAGCTTCCAGTATTGGGTTTGGCTGAGTTGGAGTTAATTCTCCCCAGAGCATCTTTCTAGTGCTCTGTTTTGCAGTACTGTAGCTGGGTGTATTTAATAGCACACCGCTGGTTTGGCTACTGCTGAACCAAGCACCCAGGCTGTACTTTTCCAACATTTCCCAACCCTAAGAGTACACTGAGGGGTGGGCAAGATGTTGGGAGGTGACCCACCTGGACCAGCTGACTCAAGCTGATCAAAGGGGTGTTCCATGCCATATGATGTCAGCTCAGATGTATAAGCCAAGTGAAAGAAAGAAATGAAGGGACATTCATTGATGGTGTCTGTCCCCCAGACATGTATTAGAGCTCTACATGTATTAGAGCCCTGCTTCCTGTGAGTGACCAAACATCATCTGCTGATGGGAAGCAGAGAATAACATCTTTCTTTGCTTTTGCTTCCATGTGCAGCCTTCACTTTTGCTTCGCATTATTTAAACTGCTTCTATCTTATTACAAGCCTTTTGTTATATCTTCCCCTCTCCCAGGTCCACCTAAGAAGGGGAGTGATAAAGCGGTTTTGGGTGGGCATATGATTCCCAGCCAGTACCAACCCACCACATCTCTAGAGGAGACTCCACAGCCTTTCTAGGCAGCCTGTTCCAATTGCTCCATCAGCCTCAAAGTAAATAAGATTTTCCTTTAGTGAAACCTCCTGTGTTCTAGTTTGTACCCAGTGCCCCTATCGCTGGGCACCAGTGAAGAGTCTACCCCATCTAAATGGCCTCTACCCCTTAGATATTTATACACTTTTATAAGATTCCCTTCAGTAAGCTGTTGAATCAATGTTATAGCTCAGCAACCTGCCCAAAGTAACCAGAAGTCATCTAGATCCTTGCAGGTGCTGCTCTTCTCATAGAGGTTATGCAGAAGCAATTCCAAGGCATTCAAGTAATGGACCAATGGTCAAGCTAAACTGAACACTTATGTCTAGATTAGCCATTCACTTCTCAAAGATCTATTAAAACATTTTGCTTGTTCTAACTTGGTTAAAGTAATTCCTGTACTCTCTGTCTTCTAAATGCCTATTACAAAATCCAAAGCCTAAGACATATCCACCACCCTGGCACTCAAAATGAAAAAAAGCAGCAAGAATCACAGAATCAACCAGGTTGGAAGAGACCTCTAGGATCATCAAGCCCAACCTATCACCTAACCTTTCTAATCAACTAAACCATGGCACTAAGTGCCTCATCCAGCCTCCTTTTAAACACCTCCAGGGATGGTGACTCCACCACCTCCCCAGGCAGCCCATTCCAATGGGCAATCACTCTTTCCATGAAGAATTTCTTTCTAATGTCCAGCCTAAACCTGACCTGGCGCGGTTCGAGACTGTGTCCTCTTGTTCTGTCACTGGGTGCCTGGGAGAAGAGACGAACCCCCACCTGGCTACAACCTCTTTCTGGGTAGTTGTAGAGAGCAATAAGGTCTCCTCCAGGCCTTCTTTTCTCCAGGCTGAACAACCCCAGCTCCCTCAGCTGCTGCTTGTAGGGCTTGTGCTCCAGCCCCCTCACCAGCCTTGTTGCCCTTCTCAGCTGCTCCTGAGGAGTGAGAGAGGCAGAAAACACTCAGCTACCTTCACACACAGGGGACTAAGTTAAATTTCTGGACCTTTCTGTCTCATGAATTATTGTAAGTGGGGAGTTGTTTGCCATCAGTTCTAGATCTCCCCATAGAGTTGGTGGAGGTGTTCTGCCATTTCTTCTGCCATCTACAGTGTTGAAGGGCACTCCCTGAAGCAGGAAGTGATGGAGATACAAGGAAGAACACAGATGTGCCCCTCTTACACAGTTCAGCAGCCTGGCCACAAAAAGAGACGGTTTTAAACACTGCTTTTACCACACAGGATCCTTAAGTCTGGAACAGCATTTGTGATGAAGTAGTACAGGCAGACTCACATCTTTACAGTTCACAGCATACAGTCCCAAATAAGGCAAGTAAATGGCTAATGTCAGTGCTTTGCCCAACAGAGACTATAGCTTTGACACCAATTGTTCCACCTGTCCAGCCAATCCTCTTTGGATTAGCTCTCCACGGGTTGCTTCCTCAGGCTCTCCTGTTCTGCTTTCTGCAAGGCAGTAAATATGGTTCATTAGACAAGGAGAAGAGCAATGCACTTGGTACCCTGGTTTACCTGGCTCTCCAGGTGGCCCTTCCAGTTGTCTTGGTTAAAAGCATCTGATGATGCAACCACAACTAAAATCTCCTGTAATGGGATGGTGGATGATCTTCTCCAAGCAAAAAAAAAATTAAGGGGTTTGGTATCACAGGGAATGGAAATCTGTCAAAAATCACTTGAACATGATGGGGTTTTACCATCCAAGTTGAATTATCTGCAAATCTGGACCTTAGCTATGCTTTGAGTCATCGTTAACCATTTTTAACTCAAAAAGAGTTGGAGTGCCTCAGAACCTGCAAGGGTAAATATAGCATTTCTGATTTGACTCAGCTGCTCTTTGAATGAGCTCCAGACACCTTACAAGGTTTGTTTGCTTGCAGGTTCTTCTTGAAGTGCCAAGTTAGATGGCATTCTTACTGAAAGGCCTTTATAGCAAGCACTCCTATAGAAGGATAAGCCACAAACTGAGAAGTTTTTGCTACCTTAATAACACTCAGTCTCTCAATGTATCCCCGGAGACGTAAGAACAGCAACACTTCCTAGTACAGGGGAAATAGTCTGCTGTTTATATGAAGTACTGCCCTATTAGGGGGAAAAATGAGAAGGAATTTTCATGCTAACTACTCTTTTAATAATGGAAGCAAAATAAGTCTTCTGCATGTTCATGCATATAGTTCTTTGCTGCTTCATTATGGAAAATTTCATTTACTTGGATTTACAGACACTGTGGCTAAACAGTCTAGAAACTGGTGGAGAGATTTCACAATGCAAATCCTAGCACAAACAAGTAGTGGGGAAGCAGAACCAATGGTCATAGCCAAGAATTTGCCACTTACCTTCATCACAGCAAACTGACCAGCACAAATTGGTTAAGGACACACTCAAAACACTCAGGACAGGCTGAGAGAGTCGGGGCTCTTCAGCCTGGAGAAGAGGAGGCTTCGAGGGGACCTGATAGTAGCCTTCCAGTATCTGAAGGGGGCCTACAGGAAGGCTGGGGAAGGATTATTTACAAGGTCCTGCAACGACAGGACAAGGGGCAATGGGTTTAAACTGGCAGAGGGGAGATTTAGACTAGATGTTAGGAGGAAGTTCTTTATGGTAAGGGTGGTGAGGCACTGGAACAGGTTGCCCAGGGAGGTTGTGGATGCTCCCTCCCTGGAGGTGTTCAAGGTCAGGTTGGATGAGGCCTTGAGTAACCTGTACTAGCGGGAGGTGTCCCTGCCTATGGCAGGGGGTTGGAACTAGATGATCCTTGAGGTCCCTTCCAACCTTACCATTCTATGATTCTATGAAAAGTCAGCATGTTATGATCAGCAATAATCTCAGATTTTAAAAGCAAAGCTTTGGGAAAACAAGACATTTCCAAAAGGACAGATACGGCTTTAGTTTGCCATCTCTTCAGCTGCATCTGAAGCTACAGTTCTATCTAGTCCAAAGTCACCAGTGCTTGATTAGGTGTAAGCTCAGCAAGGCATTATATACATACACATATATACACACATATATATATATACACACATATATACACATACATACACATATATACACATACATACACATATATACACATACATACACATATATATATAAAATTTCCCTTGTTAGAAAATCAGTTATATACTCCACAAAACCAACCCACAATCCTTACTTTCACAGGCTGAATACACAAGACAATAAGCAGATTAAACAAAAAATAGGTATGTGGAGTCACCTCCCAACAGCACATAAGAGCGGCAAAGATGAAGAAGTATCCTCCCATTCTAGCCCCACATCACTAAGTGTGTAATCTCCTTACTGTGCTGCTGCCTTTGCATTGGGCTCTACCAACTGGTGCTCTACCTTTCCAAGGAAGGTGATGTGCCCTGGAGTGATGGTGTTGATTACAATCTTTTATACAAGAGAGATTAAGAGCTTTGTAGTGACAGGAACATGAAATTTTTTAGAGAAATGTGTGCACAGACAAGTCCAGTTATAAGCAATGTGCCATAAATCATGTAAGGAATTGATGCCTGGGAAAACTAGAAACAGGTCCTTGGTCATGTTGTTTCCCATTACAATGTGCTATCTATCATGACCAGTCAGCCGTGGACAAGCCTGCATTCTTGTTTCCAATGTTCCAAGGACCTTATCTGAGAATCCTTCAGAAAATACATCACCCTGCACGATGCTACAACCCAGCAGGACATCCTTCACCAACAGAAGTCTGTCTCTTGAGTTCTGGGCAACACAAGCATGTCCCTGGATCAAAAGTACATCCATAGAACCCATACAACTTGGTTTCTTGCAGTTAGCAGTAGGAGTTACATCGACACAAGCACCTTCAATGTAGCAGATGGAATTGGTTTGGTTTTGCTCAAGTGGCTCTCATGGACTCTCATCCCACTTGCACAACTAGGTAACAACAGGAGGAAAACGAGAACTGATAAGGTACAGCCACATTCAAAAGAGGAAAGAGTTGGGGGAGGATTTGCTTCAAAAGAAAATACAATGCATACTGTAGGTAGCCTTCCTAATGGTACTTGACTGATTTTTATTCACATAGCTGAGAAAAAAGTGGCAATTTTTAGCTTTAGAGTCACAAGAAAGTACAGTGAATTGAGGTTTTAAGCGGTAGGTTTTTAAAATGCAGTATTTTTATTAAGAAACTTCTTTTTCTTTCATATAAAGTCATAACCACGCATGATTATGATTATTAAATACCTTCCCAGAAAGGGCCCTACCATATTTTGAGCGTGATGTTCTTGTGCCATTATTTCATGCTGACAAGGGATGACAGGCTACACAACCCAACATTATATTTTTTTCTTTTGAAACAAGTGTATTATTTTCAGTAGTGTGCACCCTACTAGTGAAATCCTGGAGCAGAGACTTCCATCTCAGGTGGAAAAGCCACTGTTCAACAGCTACCTTTTGCTCCACACCACTCCACCACCACACCTGACACTGTAGCTCCTCCTCAGGCAACTCTTTGGTTGATCAAAAGCAGATTTTTCCAAGATAGAACAAGATCAAAATCTTTGAACTTATATGAAGTCCTTTTCTAGTCCTGCAGTGTAAGTTTGATGTATCTAAAAGAATACCAACAGACTAATGCTTTTGAAAGTATGTTTTCAGAAAAGCACGGAGGTTTTGATTGCTTTATAGCAAAACAATTTAAGAAAAAAAAAATTATGCATGCAAATTTAACAAAACTGTGAGATTTGGAACTTGGAATTTCATTCCACACAGCAGGTTCAACATCGCAAGATCCAGGTTCAACATCACAATAATGTTCTACTTCCACACCTGTGACTTCCATGGAGGGATAAAGCATTCCAAGCACATACAGCTTTATGGATAAAATACCACAAGACAGGTAAGAGAATAATTCATGAAATACCAATGCGTAAGTGGTCTATTTTGTAGGTCTTGATACTGCAACAATTTTAGTGGAGGCTTATCTCAAAGATTTCTTCTTCCAGGCTCTTTACATGAATATCAAGAAAAAAAAAAAAAAAAAAAAAAAAAAAAAAAAAAAAAGCAAAATATGCACATGCATACAGAAAAGGTTTTCCCAGTCAAATCTTAGACAGTTTGCTTCTCTCTAGGAGCATGAAGTACATATACAGCGTCAGGTGAAGACGTCCACATACCGCATACACATACACAAACATTTAGGTGAGAACACAATACAAGCGTAAGAAAGCATCACTCTGTGTTAAGGAAAATCATATTTTACTTCTTGAGAGTAGTTGTGAAGAAAAGGACTTGGGGGTGCTGGTGGATGAGAAGTTGGACATGGAGTCAACAGTGTGCGCTTACAGCCCAGAAGGCAAATTGCATCCCAGGCTGCATCAAAAGATGAGTTGCCAGCAGATCAAGAGAGGTGATTCTGTCACTTTGCTCTGGTGAGACCTTACTAGTGTACTGCATCCAGCTCTGGAGCCCTCAACACAGGAAGGACATGGAGTTCATGGTGCAGGTCCAGAGGAAAGCCACAAAAATGACTGAGGGCTAAAACAGCTCTCCTATGAGGACAAGGTGAAGGGAGCTGCAGTTGTTCAGCCTAAGGGAGAGAAGGCTCCTAATAGCTGCCTTCCAGTACCTGAAGGGGGTCTACATGAAGGCTGGAGACGTACTGTTTACAAAGGCCTGAGGTGATAGGACAAGGCATGATGATTTAAAATTAGAGAAGAGTAGATTTAGATTGGATGTTAGGAACAAGTTCTTTACCACAAGGGTGACAGAACACTGGAACAGGTTGCGCAGAGAGACAGTCGAGGCTCCATCCCTGGAGATATTAAAGATCAGGCTCAACAAGGCTCAGAGGCAACTTGATCTTGTGCAAGATGTCCTTGCTCACTTGCAGGGAGGTTGGATCACATGACCTTTGGAGGTCCCTTCCAACCCAAACCATTCTACGATTCTTCATATGTACATTGTTCCTAGTGCAGTGACTCAGCAGTAACTCTCAGTGGTCATACTGCTTACACTTTGCTGCACTGGCAGACAAACGATGCACTTTGTCAGAGAACACTCACTCATCCTCCTGCAGCTCATTTAATTTCACCTGCTGCTGTCATATTTCAATTTCCCTCATTACCTCCATTTGTTGCTTACCTTGTAAGTGAGTTCAGGACACAGTTATTTGTTTGGCATTTATTAGGGAATTAATTAGAGCGGAGTAAGAATTTCTTGCTGATTGATTTTGTACAAGCCATAATCATCATTACTTCTGCATGCTCCTAGGGTTTATAGATAAGTGCATTTTGAAAATCAAAGCAAAAATAAAAGAGAATCCTCAGATCAGACTCAGTGGGTGAATCTCTAAAGATAAAAGTTACATTAATCTTCTATTAATGTGAATGCATAATATTCTTCATTATTATTTCATAAATCTCTAGCTAGATCTGAGTAATTATTTTTATTGAGGTATTTGCATGTGCATCCCTTAAATTCCTCTTGGTTTGGCAGCTGTACTTGAAATTGAAATTTACACTCAATAAGGAAATACGGGTCATTCTGCAAACACAACAGAGATGAAGTCAACAGCAACTTGTTGGGAGACCTTGAATTCTAGCCAAACCATGTTTCCCAAAATATTTTGCCCCACACGACACTCAAGCCTCAATTATCAGCTACTCCTTCCGGCAGGAGCCAGCTGCTCTGAACATGAAAGGCACACACACACGGTATGTAATCAAATCCTAATTCATCACAAAACTTGTGACACTTGGAATGTACTAGAGTCTCAACCTGAGAGTCTGGGGGCTGTATTGGGGGATGCTTGTGGGGGTGAGAGGGGTGTCCTGACTCCACTTGTTGGCAGCACAGACAGAAAAAAGAAAGACATTTTTCTCTCCTGTCAGGGCACTCTGCTCTTTCCTGTTTATATTTTATTCTGCTATGTGGAGCTAAATGCAGAGGAGCAAACCCAAGGCTAGCCTTGTTGTCTAATGACGTTTCTTTATTTAGCAGTTAAGTTTCTGCAATCTTCTGGTCTCTCCCCCACAAATGTTCTCAGTTCAGTTCTCTGGAGTCTAATTATTTTAAGTACCTTTCTCCCAGAAGCAGCATGCCAATACTTGTTGACTTTTCAAAAGATGGTTTGTTTTCTTGAAGGTGACATGGAACACATTCTGAAGAAAGTATCAAAGGGTTCAACCCTGAGAGAGTACTGCAACAGAAGATTAGGACCCAAAAAAACCTCTCGAGGGCGTTTCCATGGGCACAACCAACCTATAACCTTGAATGGCATTTAACACCCAGGCACAATGGTTTGAATCTGTTTGTATTTCATATTATCAGAATAATTGCATCTCTATGTGCACTTGTCCAATGCTCTCCATTACACAAACTGGATGTCAGCTCTGCATTTCTTTGGCAAACTTAAACCATTCAGCATGAAATAATCCTGCTGGATGATTGCCTGGGCTGAGGTGGATTCGTTGTTTTTTCTTCTTAAAATAGCAACCAGGGTGATTTTACCAATTTCCTCAAGTGAAGCTGCAATTTTTGAAATAAGACACATCTCTCCAAAGGAAATGAACGAGACACAAAACAGTCTGAAAAGTGTGTTTTATGTATGCTTTAAAATATCAGCTGCTTCTTGGAGGTGGGAAGATGTGATGCCTTCCTGCGAGGAAAAATACCTCTGGATGTTAATAGCCAAACAGGTTGCCTCTTTCTACTAGATCTGTGAAACTACACCTAAGTTTGGACAAAAGTAGAACACTATAAACTCTCAGTTTGCACATCAGCAATACAAAAAATTCTGGGCAATCCAAGTCTGTATTATTATTCTCAAAATGCATATGGAAACTAAAACAAAGTTTACTCTAGCGTTTTATAACTTCTAAGTGGTTAGATTTGCAGTCTAATAATCTCTTCTCAAGTGTCTCATTTATTTCTAAAAATTTCACATGCAATAAAATCATCATTAAAAGTCAAGTGTAAGAATAAGTAGATCTTTCAAAGCAAGCTGGGCTACCTCCAGAAGAATAGCACAAAGTTCTACTAATGGGTAAAAGCCTGCTAGCTAGAAGAAAGAAGGAAACCTCAGATCCTTGGAACATGGATGCTTTTTCAGTAATTATGTGGATTGGGAAGCGGTTATTTTTGTCGACATCTTCAAAGAAACTTTTATGGTTATGGAAAGTAAACAGAGCAAAATTAGCACAACCTGGGTTTTTTCCAAGAAAAATACGATAGTTTGAAAACCAACAAATTAAAGAAGACAAACGTATTTAGGAGAACAAAGAGAATATAACTGGGATAGAGGCTAGGGTTAGTGAAATCACCTACCATGATTTTTATCCATGCATACATCAAATCAGCCATTTTACTGATTGCATTTTAAACTGAAGCTTGGTCACCCTCGAAATTGATTGCCATAACACATAGCTAGGTTGGTTGTAAAACAAGACAGGACAGTCAAAACTAGAAACTGCCTGACAACTAAGCCAGTTAAAAGATACATCATGGGGGAGACAGCAAATAAACAGGAACTCACTAGGAGGACGTCATTTGTATGCTTTGTGGTAAGCTCTCGCAGTTTTATGATGGCAATTGGGAAATTTAGGGTTATATTTGGTGATTTTTAAATTATTGTATTTCTGAATCCATCCTTCTGCATGAGAATTACAGGATTAAACATAGAGCATGACATGGAGAGAGACACACAAGATTTAGCTATGTGCCTCCTGACTTTTATGTGCATCCAATAACAAATACTTCATCCAGCCAAACCAAAGAGAGTCCCAGATTTTCACGATCTTTTCCCAGGTCCTTGCAAGCACCAGTACGTCCAGACCATATTTATTCACATTTCCTTGTTTTTTGCACTGTGTTTTAAATTAAATCACCAGTGGTAAACACACAAAGTTTCTCATAGAAGGGTCAAAGGTGACCACAGAGAACACATTTTACTTAGTCATGAGCAAACACAAAAGGTGAAGAAACAGTGACAGGATCATAGGGTAGATGAAACAGTTGCTTTCCAGTAACCCTGGTTTTGGCCTCACAGAACCTGACCTGAGGCTGTTAGTCAATATCATGAAGGGAATCCAAGTCTATGTGGCCACAGAAGAGTTTTTCCATTTTATATGAGCTGTTCAGTAATCTTACTCATATCTTACTCAATCTTACTCAAGCCAACAACTATCATTTTAAAAGTTTGTGCAACTCCGAATTTCACTGTAGAGCTTTCCAGAGCAATTAGCTAGCATAAAGCCAAACCTGAAACAGATATCTTGGCTCTGACACTTCAATTTAAAAAAAACAAAACAACAAAAACCATCAGCAAAAACCAACTTTCTAATGTAAGTGTGGTTTTTACTCCCTTCTGATACTGTTCCTGTGTATGAACAGTTTTGCTTTGCTGTAAACTTATCAATTCTCTTGAAAACAAGGAAACATAGAGCCAGAGGGACTCCCGATCCTCTTTCTTCCGCATCTTCTAAACGTATTTGTTATGAAACCTGTCTCTTCTATAATAAAGGAAATCTCAAACACAGATGTGTGATAATAAAATTTTAGGGTTTTTTTTTCAGTCTGGATTACAATCTCCAGGATCTTCCAAACCTGACTCTAAACTCTAAACACTATCAACAGCTCTTGGACTGTTGGTGTATAAAATATGCACTAGCATGCCATTTCCTTTCCTAAAGCAAATAGTTTTCCAGTCACAAAAAGACCCTCAGAAACACCTTTAATTTCTCTGAAAACTGGGATTTACACATCTGTCCAAATTAGAATTTACCTTCCCCCTCCCTCCCTCCCACCTTGCTTTCAATGCAGAAGCGCCTCTGAAATTCTAACATCATATAGATGTTCCTTAAAATAAGCTTTTATTCAGGCTGGTAGAGGCTTAATCTCCCTTGGTAGCCTCAGCCTTTTCAAAGGGATTATTTACCATCTCAATTAAGGGAGTGCAGACTAAGGTGGTCTATTAAAAAGATAAGGAGATGGAGGTTTCTATTAAACTTGAAATTGCCCTCAAATTACAATTGCAACTGTTCTTATGGATAAGCAAACCTTACTCAATTATTGCAGCAACAAACCAAATTAAGATACAGTCTCAAATCAGATTAAACTCAAGATTAATTTCTGGAACAAGTATACGCCCGAGATGGCAGAACTCTTCACCAGTCTGTTTTACACAATCCAGCACATCCTTTCCATCCTGAAGGAGGAATACAGATCATCAGATGCTTTTAAAGCCCAAAATGTTTAAAATCAGAGAGTTGGTTTAGCAACAGTAGGAACGCTATTTTAATTTCTATTTCCCCCCATTTTTAATATTTAATGCATTTAACAATTTGTGTTTCAGAAAGACCCTATCAATACTTGAGTAGCATGTCTAACCTTTGCCAAATAAATCAACCAATATCAACTTTTATTGCCCTGTGTATAGTATCTACATTTGATCGCCTCATAAATTATTGCTCATCTCTGACTCTCAAAAGATTTTGAATGATCCATTAGCAAGCAAAAGCCTAAATAATGTAATACTATTATTCCCATTGATGGTATGCAATTTTCCCCCTCTCCAAAATTCAGAGTTAAATAAAACTGTAGGTTGGGCATAGCAACTCTATTCATTTCAGATATATGGGAGATAGAAACACAGAATATCAATGGTTGGAAAGGACCTCCAGAGATCATAGAGCCCAACTGCCCTGGGTAGTCCGCACATGAACGCATCCAGGCAGGTTCTGAAAGTCTCCAGAGAAGTGGACTCCACAAGCTCTCTGGGTATCCTGTTCCAGTCCTCCATCACTCTCACAGTAAAGTGTTCTCTATACATGCCATACAGGGACAGAAATCTGCACATCATCTTTTCCCCCAGCAATCATCCCCAAGTAAAGACAACTGCAATACAGAGAGTATTTCTCAAAATCCTCTGCTGCCAGATTGATTTTATTTCTGAGGGAGTTTCCTCCTTCATCAGAATCCGAGGCAAACTAACTGTCAGGCAGTATGAAGGAACAGGAAAGACTCATTTCCTGAGTGTATTTAGAAGGGAAACTTTGGAAATAGCCAGAGAATTATCATTTACTTGGGCTACATAAGTTGTCCTAGAGTTTCTCTGGAATACAGAAACCCTCTCCAGGACTGTCTTGGCATCTTCCTGGATTCCGTCACTGCTGTTAAAAGGGTTTCACTTCAGGGCCAGACGCAGCAATTCCTCCTGAGCTATCCCATTTAAAACATCAATGTGTTCCCTGTGCAGGAGTGATACATGCAGAGGGAAGTACATCTCAAACTGCTCCTCAGTTCACAACAGATGGGACTTACTGTGATGCCCCAAACCAACTAGGTACTTGTGCTGGTTTGCATTACAGGATGTGAAAAGAAAACAATGGTGATGTCTACTTCACTCATAGGCTTGCTGAGATGAGTAAGACTAAGAACATTAACCTAGATAAGACACTTGGGCTTGCAGACATTCTCAGGTTGTCTAGCTTCTTGCCTTCTCTCTGCTGAGTAACCTAACTAACCACTCTACTTCTAACTCCCCTGGCCAATCCTCCAAACTCATCTTGCATGTAAGGCAAACCTTAGGGTAAGGTATAGAGGTGGGGAGAAGGTGGAAGGGTGGTTGGGAGCCCCTCCTGGGGACTCTGATTTCTGAGAGGGGAGTTGTGCTTCTGTATTACCTTTAACTTGTATATTTCTGTAAATATTCCTGTATATAGTGTATATATCTGCTTGTATATTGTGCTAAGCTGTAAATAGAGCTTCATTCCTTAACTTCCAGCTGGTTGAGTCTAGTTTGAGTGATTTTACAAAAGGGGGGGGCAGGGAACTCCCAAACCATCACAGCACTTGATAATAAAATGTGCCCTATGGGTCTGCACAATCTTCACTTCTCCCTTTTTATGTGTACATAGCAAATGCCTGCTGTTCATCTCTCCAACCTCAGAAAATTTAATTGTGTTCAGAATACTAAAGGTTATACAAACAGGAAAAAAAGAAAAACAAAACCAACCCTCGAACTCTTGTTTCTGATAGTAGATTTATTTCTAAGAACTGTGGTAGTAACTGCCATTCATCACAGGCCTTCATACATCTGCATCTACGACTCCTTGAGCCCAAGGAGATGGAAAACAAAAAACTGATTTTAATTTATTATGTCATTTCTACGGCTTACAGGGAAGACATTTTAACAATTATCTGCTATGCGTTCAGGTTAACATATGCCTCATACATTATGGAGTCGATATCCTACCCAATGTAAATCTCAAAGTTCATGATACCACAAATTAAAAGCTGTAATGTCTTCTAAAGATGGTAGTACAATCTGTTATGTCAATATCATGCTGTAGTCCACGGTTATAATTTGTTAGATCAATAATTCACCAGTCTACTAAACTTAGTATTGGCTTCCTCAAAAGTGCTAAAATAAATGTTTAAAAGGTTGCCAACAGTATATTTATAGTTATCTATGATTAGCTCTGCAGCATCACAGAAGTACCTCTGAGAAATTAGACATATAAATCAGACCATGATCTTCATTTTGTACTTACTCTCCAAGGTCTGACATAAACAATTGCAAAACTTCCTCCAGATCTTAACAGTCTTACTCCACAGTGTGGCCTATACAGCCAGTGAGACTCCTCCACGTTTTAGTCTCCTCTGACTACACCAAGAGTTTGAGCATATGCCAAGTGCTGATTCCCATCTAAGAAATAACAGGATTGCTTCTGATTAAAAAGACCCACCAAGCAGCCAAGAGCAGTAACATCTTTGGGTTGCAGCTGTCATGGAAAAAGACTGGTTGTAGGACCACAGCAGGTTGAAGAGATGCAAAGGGGAAAGTGTCCCTACCCCAGCTACTGCAGAATTTGACAGAGTGCTCCTCTGTACTGCAGCTGCTTATTTTGCTCAAATGCAAACCTGCTAACCATCAGTAAAACCAAAGCACTGATTTTCAGGAGAAGAACGAACAGCAAGTGTTGGCTTGGTTACCTGTATTACTTCACACTGTATTATTTAAAACAGTAAGTGAAATGCAGGACTTCCACAGAACATGAAAGTGTTGGCTGTGACCTGTGGCTGAATGCTTTCGAAAGTTTCTCTCTGCCTTTCAGATAGAGTAGCTCTACTCTAAAAAAGAGGAGGGAAAAAAAAAAACCCACAGCCAAACAACAACAGCCTAGCTGGCAAATTACACACAGCAGCTGAAATTATACTGCACATTGTTGGACTTCTTTTTTTTTTCATCTATATGCCAGGAACGATTGACCTAAGGCAAGACTTTTTTATTGCAACTTTTGGCAGATCCAGCCAATATCCATTACTTACAATTATGCTTTTGTGTGCATGTGTGCTTCTGCTGCAGTATCTCTGTATAATTGTCAAGTCCAGATAGTATTGAATATAATTATTCAAAGTTCATTTAGTAAGTGACGCAGATGCAAGACACAGGAGAAAAATGCTAGTCAGCATGAAATTACATTCCTAACCACTTCTGTAATGTATCTCTCAACAGAAAATACAGACAAGCAAGCACTGAAAAACCTCTGTGTGGGCTCAACACACTTTTTTTCCCCCAATATTTCCCTCAATAATTTCACACTGTTGGACTTCCAAATCTATAGCAATCAGCAGCTACCTGGACCTGCACTTGGAAGATCCCACTTGCACCACCACCCAGTAGACAACTGAAATCACCAATCCTGCTTAGGAAAAAAATACAACATAACTGGAGTCCTCCCATGCTCACATTTCAAGCAGAGCTGTTCCAAGTAGCATCTGAGACCCCAAAAAGAGGAGAACACGGCAACTTCCTTCTGCCTTCTCACTGTATTTCCTCTGAACATGTTAGTGATAGGATGGTCCTGTTACACACACTGCACAGCACTACAGGAACTGCTTTGCCTTCAAAGGAAAAGTCACTCCTGGTTTTGGAAAAATACTGGGCTGGGGGATAAGCAATAGACAGAAGAAAGCAATATCTCCCAGGGAAGAGACAGGGGACCAAGTGACTGTCTAAACTTACATTATTTTGTTCTTAGTCCCAGAATTTCTTTTCTGGTGAAAAATCAATGGAGAAAAAAAAAACAAAACACCTTAATTAACATTAATAAATTTTAAGGTATTATTCATTTTAAAAAGTCAAGGGATTTGAACAAAGGCAAACAAACTTCTTTAAGAACTGATACATATAGCTACAGTCAAACCCCCCTTTCCTTTCCAGAGCAAGAAGACAAAGCATATGAACTTCTTGTTGTCCAAGAGCAATATACTGATGACAAGCAGCAAGGCACCTTGGCCACCTGCTAGAATAAAGACCCGCAGAAGAAAAGGCCTCATTCTGCACCAGGGTGACAGGGACAGCAAGGTTAGGGGCTCTGCCATCAGAGGACCTGGTGTAAGTACATACCTGCTTCCTCCAAAAGTTACAGTTCACAAGTTAAATTCAGCTTGACTTTTTCAGCTGAGTAGGAGGTTATGGAGTTACAGCTGACATATTTTAGACGTGGCATTTCAGCAGGGCGAGAAATTTATAAGAAGCTGATATGACTTGTCATATGACAAACCTATCCAACGGTCACAGGTCCTGAACTCTCCCTCTGGTTAGCTGAGGGTAGATTAGGTAGGCAACACATTATTACCAAACAACATCCATGTTTCTGTCTTTTGCTCCTTGGACAGACAAAATCTTTTCTACATCAAGGTGAAAGGAGGGGTGGAAGCCAAAGCAGTTTCAGTATCAAACACACAACATGAAATATACTCAGTCAGTACATGTTTTCAGGGCTCTCTGCAAGTAACCATGTCTTAATGCATCTCTCTTGCATTCACTCAGGACATGCTCTTTTTTGCAAGCATCTTCTAGTTAGTAATAACAGTAAGCTTCAGGCTGGAATTGCAAATGCACTGAGTGTGGGAGTTGCTGAGCTCCCCCTGGAATAAATAGTATAAGTACTAACAGTGCTAATGGAGGAAAGTAGTCAAGAATAATTCCTCTGTGACACGAGCTTGTACGAAGTACCTATTTTGCTAGGACTCTTGGAGGACAGAGGAGCTTTGGCAAAGCTGCACTTGGAACATCTAAGCCAGCATCACAATAAAATTAGTGTAAATTAATAATGACTGATCAAAAAAAGCTTCAGCAATAAAATTTTGTTGTGCATTAAATACAGCACAAATGTCTGCATTCTGCTCTGAAACACATTTCTAACAAAAAGCAAAGGGTAACTTTTAATTCCTGTTTTAACATTTCTCTTTGCACATGCCTTCTACAGCTGAAGAGTCAAATACTGCCCAGTTTTTGCAATCATTGAGTAAAACATCACAGGGTGGCACACTTTAAACGGGTAACTTTACCACACTGCTTACACAATCCAGCGTGGCAGCAGAGTGCAGTACCTGTATGCAGGGTACATGCAGGCATTGTAAGAATAAAAACTGGAGAAAAAATTGCCCTGCAGCATGGGAGTTGATTGACATAGTGCTACAGGTTCCTCAACAAACCCTGTGCAAGTTCTGCTTCTCCTAATTTAAGCAAGTGATAGAAGGAAATGCACTGCTACTTTATTTACATATGTCTCACTAGTGTAAAGTCTGAGCAGCTCCTCCAGCCACGGAAGAACTAGGTTGATGTTCCTGCTAAATAGGGCTGCAAGACACCTACTTCAGACAGGCAGGACAGCTATCTCACAGCTTTTCTGGGAAAGAAGCCAACACCCCACAGACTGCAAGATCACACTTCCAAGCTAAGCTGAGAGCACCCACAAGTCCTTGTCCCTGCTTCCACAGGCCACATAACCTGATGATCCACTCCAATGGGAGAAATAAAAGTCTATGCAATCGAGGTAAATAAGCACTTGAGTAGGTTTTTGTTAGCATCTGAACTGATAGATCCCATCATCTCCGTTTCATTTTTGCTGCCCACAATTAAGTATCAGAATTTGTTAGGAAAGGAAAAAAAAAATTAAAACCAAAACAAAGCAAAACAAAAAACCAACATAAAAAAACCCACAAAAAACAACCCAAACACCACCACACTCCATGCCACCACCAAACCAAACCAAAAAAGAAAAAAGTTAACCAGGAAAATGTAAAGGTAAAATAGTTACTTCTAGTATGTTGCTGAATGTTTGGGAAATGCTGAAGGTCAAAAAGGCCAAAATCCCTACCCACCTTCAAAAGCTCTGCCAGACCTGCCTCCTGGTTAAAAGTATCCCTTCCTAAGATGATGTCTGTACTTCCACAAGCAGAAAACATTTGTCTCTCACTGAATCTCTGATTTGACTTACTTCTCATTGTCCCTTTCCTCTTGTCCTTCCAGAAGACTTCTTTCTTGGTTTCCCCTCCTAACCCTGCCAAGTCTGGTCTGTTCCAACTTTTTCATGCATTTACAGAAATGACAGCGTGACCTCTTGTGAAAGTCACATTTACAACACATCAAATGGACAACCAGAAGATAAATGTGGACTTCACCATACATGATGCATGTAGCATCAGTTTGGCTTGCTGGCGTGGGAAGCAGAAGGAGGTAGTCCTCTTTCTCCCTCAGCTAGTGACTGGTGCTCACTCATGTCACCTGTCCTCATGTGGTACTGGTAGGCGAGTTCAGCTGCTGCCTGTGGGGGTTAAGTGAAGGTTTTGCACAAATTCCTAGTGGTTTCTCGCATGATAGGATTAAGCCAGAGGTAAGGCTTGCAGGGCAGTTTAGTCATCTGAGCACAAGCGGAGACACCATTCATGGGCCAGCCTTAGTGGTACAAAGGGCAGGGCATCAGTCACATGCCTGACCATCCGGAAGCTTTTTCACCGTGTGAAAATGGCAAGGAGAAGAGTGCTAATTCCCAACAGGCTCTCTTGAGTTTGAAAGCGGTTCAGCCAACACTTTCAGCCATATTTTCCTTAAGGAGAAATCCAGAAGTTATTACTGTAGGTAGTTGGCTCAGCTAACAGACACCTTTCCCTCAGCACATTGCTAACACATTACAAAGCCCCAAGCATGCACAAGCCAAAAAAGGAATTTAAAGACCAAATGTTTTTTTCTGCTACTTCACATATTCGTTCAAATTTGCACTGCAACAGAATACAAGTGTTACTTTCAGGGCCATTCTCTTCTTAACAAACACTAAAACTGTTTTAAGTTAGCACTAACCATAAGCATAATATAAGCACATATTTACAAAGTTCAATACCAGATGCTATGCCAGTCTATATATGGATAGGGTCTAAAACCTCTCCAAATGTTACACAGGAACTTTAGGAACAAACATTTGTTAAAATTAACCGCCTGGTGCTCCACAGAGCATGATAGCTGTGCTCAGAGCGTGTGGGATCACACAACGTTACAGCTTGCAATCTGGAGTTCCTGCTTCCATTTATCTGCTGCTCCCTTTCTGTAGTTTCCTTTCCTTGTAACAATCCCATTGCTGGGAATGGCTGTGCTCAAAAAGATTCCTATCCAAGGAGAGTGCCGAGATCCCCAATAAGGTTGAGCTTTGAGCAGGGCACAGCACATCTGCTCCACAGGTTCAGTAGCTGGAAACCACTTTCACCCCTTACCCTGTCTAGGTTACTCATGGACTGACCCTACTTCAGGAGCAATCCTTTACAATGTCTACATGGGACCAAGATATCATTTGTCCTCAGTAAAGAGAGCTTTCAACATCTGCTCCACCTCTGCTGACTTAGTGTTACTACTGCAAAGCTTCCCCATCGCAGTGGGGTCATTTGGGTTGTTTGTGTTTCTGAAAAGGGGACCCTTAATCAGCTGTAGAATTTCCATCTTGGTAGTGATGCTCTGCGCTTCAGTTTCAGTTTTAAGTCGCTACTGCAGCCAAACAGATTTGCTGGCATCCATTCATGTCACTTGATAAACCACAATAGCATTCCCTGCCAGCAATTTTGGCCTCACAGAGTTTGTGCTGGTTTCATGTCCGCAAGGCAGGATTTCGCAAGTGATCTTTCAATGCAAAAAAAAAAAATCTCCCTCCCTCATGCAAATCCAAACCTACAGTTATTTCAGGCTCAGGATGTTCACTCTGAACATAATCAAGTACCTCAGGTGTATCTAGTACATTACTACACATTAAGATAAGACAAGACAAGTAAATCTTCAGACTGCCCAGCAAGAAACAGAAAAACAAAGCTGTTGAGAAGCCATTTCCCATACCTGCCCTCTCCTGCCATTTCTATATAATTTTGGGAAACTTTGGGCAAGAAGAAATAGCCTTAATTGCAGAACATTCACTTGGAAAAAAAGGAAGGGCAAGGACAAAAGTTGATTTCTATCTTAAATTAAGGTCTTAGGGAGGTACTATCTTTTAACATGGACCAAACACAGTGTGAGGAAATAATTAACCCTGTTTTCTCTTTTCCACTTCTCTAAAGTAGCTCATTTCCTTCCAGTTGCTGTTTTGCAGAATTAGCATGCATTTCCTAACGGATCTGTTGCTATCAGCCTCTGAACATGGCCTCAGCAATGTGCAGCAAATGACAGCATGTGGTTGTACCTGAATTCTTCCTTTTGTCCTTCCATGACCAGGTAAACCAGAATCTTTCTGGGTTAATTTTAAATCGTGCATGTGTTTAAAACATATGAAAAATTACTTCTGGTTTGTTTGAACCAATGATCCATGTCATGGAGTATCAGCTTCAACTTCTACTAGCCTTTGATAGTTTGTTATTTATCAAGGGAGAAGAGGAAGTTATTTCTTTTTGTACTAAAAAAGAAAAATAAACAATCCCCTTCCACCTCTCCAAACCTACTCCTCCTTACACACACAAACACTCCAGCGGACCCCAAACCAAATAAACAAAAGCACCAGAGGACATCAACATTTAAAAAACTCAAACAAGCATGAAATTCCTTAAAATATATCACCTTTGAAGAGAACATTTGGCAACAACTTCAAAATAATAAACGGGGACACGTAACCCATATTGTATCTCCTCCCTTGCAAAAATAAATTAAGAAACCCTGTGACACTTAGGAGAACTATCAGCAAAGGAAAAAAAAAACAACAGTCAGAACAGTGGGGTTTTTGAGTGAGCCTGCAAAACCTGAGGCCAGTAGACCTGTGGTGTTGGTTGATTCTGTCATCTTCAAAGAGATTTAATCTTGTTTGAATTGCAACTCGGTAGTTAAAAGTTGCCAAGCCACATCTCCTAAACTTTCCAGGATGTCATTTAAATTAGCTGGGGGGAAAAAAGAAAAGAAAAAAAAAAGTTTTGGATAGTCTCCCCCATCACCAGAAAAACACACCACGAGGGTTTCATCTACACTACACTGTATTTTGTAGTAGTGTCCAGTGGTTCAAGAAAATCTTTAAGCAATCTTACATACGATAGAAGTTTGAGAATGCTGCATTTAAGCTTCTCTGTTATTTCTTCACGAGTTTTGGGTTGGGTTTTGTTTGGTTTTTATTTTTACTACTTACAGGTTTCCTTTTCACCTACAATGCAAGAAAATTTCTTGCTCCTAACCGGCAACACTCTTACATAACTATAGGACTGCAGAAACCAGGATTTTAAACAAAATACCAAATATGATGAGATTTAGGCTGTGACTTCACAGAATCTATGAATGCCTGAATGGACAGGTGAAATCAAAGGTAAAAAGAGCAGCATCTCTGATAAGAAGACAATTGCACCACTGATTTGCACAGGACTACCAACTCTTCACATCACCTGCCCAAATTCCATTTCTTTTGTGTTAGTCAATCATGCCTTGGCATCTTGCCCTCCTGTTGAGAGTCACAATTTGTAAATGAGTTTTCAAGGTTAAAAAAAGTGTAAAGGAAAACAGGCTTCCTACTGCTAAACAAAAATCACAATGGAGTATATTAAAACCACTTTTGCAAAAGCGTGCATCAGTCACTTTTCTGATAAGAAGCTGTTAAAAATAATTACAACAGGTAACTCATTTGCTTTTTACCACAACTCACAGCAGCATGGCATTTTGGCAGGAAGATGTTCTGATCCCCAAAACAATACCTGCATTAACACTTCACCATCCATATCTTCACGTGGGTGCTCCATAGCAGCTGCCCCAAAGATGTCTTTGCTGCATGAAACAAGTCTAAGTGGAAATGAGGTATAACGGAGGGAAAAAAACAAATGGCAAAATTCAGGCAGCAAATGATCCTCTTCCAAACACAAGGTATATTTGTCTGCTCTACAAGGCAATCATCATCATTATCATAGTACGTCTCAGAAGAAATCTGGAGTCATATCTTGCTGTCTGTTTTGCAAACAGAGTTAATGAGAGTCATGTGGATAACGTTTTTCATTAAATTGAGGATATGAGCCTGATTCAACTCTACTGAAATCAGTGAGAGTCTTTCCATTCATCTTAATGAGGCTGAATCAACTTGAAACCCTTTCACTCATTCTCCCTCACAGAAGGTATCTGTTATTATCAGAAGAGACTAAGAGCAACTTTACCACACCAAAAATTAGTTGTATCAGGTCAGAAGAAATGAACACACAGCTATGGGAGCATTTCCATCTGATCAGTATGCAACATTACAGAATCACAGAATAGTCTGGGTTGGAAGTGACCTCTGAAGTTAACCAACTCCAACCACTTCTGCAGAAAGCAGGTGCATCCTCAACTAAATCAAGGCTGCCCAGAGCCCTGTCAGGCCTCACCTTGAATATTTTCAGGGATGGGGTCCCAACCACCTCCCTGGGCAACCTGTTCCAGTGTTCCACCACTCTCATAGTAAAGAATCTGTTCCTAACTTTCAATCAAAATCTGCTCTTTTCTAGTTTGAAGGCATTGACCCTTTTACCACAAGCCTTTGTAAACAGTCTCTCTCCATCCTTCTTGTAGGCCCCCTTCAGGTGTTGGAAGGCTGCTGTTAGGTCTCACTGGGGCCTCCTTTTTCCAGGCTGAACAATCCCAGCTCCCTCAGCCTGTCTTCAGACCAGAGGTGCTCCAACCCCTAATAATTTTTGTCATCCTCCTCTGGACCTGCTCCATCAGCTCTGTGTCCTTTCTACATTGAAGGTTCTTGTGCTGGTTTGAGGCTAATTGGAATATTTTACTGAGAGAAATTAAACCCCTAGCTGTGAGAAGAAAGAAAAACAACAACAGTAACCTGTATCACTCATTCTTCTGCTGAGAAGTGCAGCTAGTAAAAATATAGATAAGACACTTCTCACACACTTCTCCATTCTCAGTTGTTCTTCTGCTCCTTCACTGTGGTGGTCTGTGGCTGTTTTCTCCGTTAACTCTAATCCAAACTAACCCTTTATTTTCTCTAACCTCCTTGTCATCTTTTTGACATCTCACCTCAGATCTCTCCAGATTTATCATGTGAGATATATGGGGATTGATCTGGTCATTTCTGAAAGGAGGGAAAAGGGGAAGGCGGGGACAGGTTTGAGTCAGGAGCCTCCTGGCAATCTGATTGTTTTGGAGGGAATTTTGTGTTTCTGTATTATTTTTAACTTGTACATATTGTATACTGTGTAGAGATAGATACATATATATACACTTGTAAATTGTACTAAGTTGCAAATATAGCTTCATTCCTTAACCTCCAGTTGGCTGAGTCTAGTCTGGGTGATTTTATTGGAGGGGTTGGGGGGCAGGTAACTCCCAAACCATCACAGCTCCAGACCTGGATGCAGTACTCCAAGTGACATCTCACCAGAGCAAAGTGGTAGAATCACCTCTCTGTATCTGCTGACAACTCATCTTTTGATGCAGCCCAGAATGTGATTTGCCTCCTAGGCTGCAAGCATACACTTTACTTTTTCTTCAAGGTTATCTTCATAATAAATGAATCACATATTCTTAAACATGACCTGAAAACCCTCAGGAGATAATGATAGAGAAGTAATGTGGTGTGCTGATACTCTGAACTTAAGGAAAATAAAATACAGTATTTTTTTAAAGTTTTGTAAAATTGCCTCATGTTTTCCAAACAGAAACAACCTGACTAGTTACAAGCACTCACTTACTCATGTTACCCTGTTTAAGTTCTGCAATTGATGCAATAACAACTACATAAACTATTTTCAGGGAAGGAAAAAAATGGAACATGAATTCTGACTCCAACAAAGGACTCTTGACTCCTCATGTTCCCCTCATTTTAAGGGCAGCAAGTGCAGCATCTGTGCAGGTGAATTCTTTCAAGTTTCTTTTATAGTTTTTGTTTGTTTATTTTTATACCAAATAATGTCAAGGTGATAGGCAGGAAGGGAGGGCTGCTTCAGACCAAAATTATGTCAGGAAAAGCTGGGTAGGATGGATAGGATTATTTTTATTCATAGCAGAGCAGTGCCTGGTCAGCGCTGTCTTTGGCTAGGTTCAAGGCAAACACACTGCAAGACAGGCTCACAAGAATGCAAACTACAGTGATGCTAATTTAATAGCTGCCAACTGGATACAGATTTTGAATGAAAATATTTTTTACCTAACTGTTGACCTTTTAGCTACTTCAATGGCAGCTGTACCACTCCAGGCAAATAAATTGTCACCAGTTTAGAGCAAGTTCTTCTCTCTCTAGCTTTCCTCATTGCTCACAAAGGCATCTTCTGTTATTTTTACTCCTTGTTTTCCTTGTAAGCTACATGCACTATAACCAACCTTCCTCCCAGCTTTCTGGAAGCCTTGCACTTCAAACGGACAAAACCTCTTCCTGTGGTGTATGTGCAACTCCTGTAATGAAGGTTATATGACATAATTCATTCATGGACACTGCTCTAGTTCCTTACTCATCTTCCTGTAGCATTTGGGGATGCAATTCATCTTGGTCTAGTGCTCTGTCAACTTTTCACAGCTCTAATTACTGTATTATCTGCTTCAATACTTCAGTTGAGCCTTTCTGTTTTCTGCATCACCTTTCAGGGTCCAATTGCTGACCCTAGGGAGTATCTTTTCCACCCTTCTCCACTGTGTGCAAAAAGCAGTGCAGAGAAACCAAGTGAATTTGCTCAGTGAACTTCCCAGCTTTTGCCCAGGTGCATGCCTAAAGGCACATGCTAATTAAGCACATGCCAGACAGATCACACCTGATGCCTCATGCTTCCCTCTCTCTCCACCTGATTGCCTTTTATCAGTACCTTCAGTCATCCTGAACTTGCTTTCTTTTTCAGGTCTTCCATGTGCCTGTCACTTCACAAAGAATTATTTTAATAACAAGTATTTTTTGGTGGCAGATGGAAACAGATCCGAAAAAGTAGAAAACCAAATACACAAAGTACGCAGAGATGGTGACA
Organism: Eubucco bourcierii; assembly: GCA_013396675.1. Lineage (NCBI taxonomy): Eukaryota > Metazoa > Chordata > Aves > Piciformes > Ramphastidae > Eubucco > Eubucco bourcierii. The sequence goes on along the minus strand of VWZE01005089.1, from coordinate 248,904 downwards.
TCAGACTCTCAATTCTGAGTTTCCATGGCTAAGAATAAGCTCTACATGCTATCAGACATATCAAAAGGCTCTCTGGAAGGTAGAGCATCAAGGATCCAACAGAAAGACAACCAATTTCTGACTGCAGTTCACCCTATTTCTTCCCTTTCATCTACATGGTTATATCTAACAAAGTGTTCAGATCTCCTCCACTCTGGACTAGAACACAGCGAAGATGAGCCTGTGACTTAAAAATGCGGATTTTGGCCACCAGCTCCAGCAGTGAGCCTTTCTGCTACTGTCTTCCCCTTACAAGTCTTACTTGTAGCCCAGAAAGTATTTTTTTCCTTTTTAGCCCCAATCCTTTTCTCCCACCACTTTCTACATTCTCTGCAAATGTGGACTGTCAGCAGGAAGACCAGGCTTTGGCTCTGTTCTCACATAAGCCTTCCCTCCTGTGTGATATTGCTATACTTGAGGCATTCACCTCATCTCCAGCTGATTTACTCAGCTTTTGGTGTATATGTAAAAAAGGCATTTTGGCAAGAAAGTAGTGGTACAACTATTCTATCAAAGGTAATTAAACTCACAAGTACAAGTCAACAATTTCCTCTCCTTGAATAAAACAGAAGAAAAGTTTGAATCCAGAAGATTGAAGCCAGCATTTGACTCAAACCTTTCAAGAAAGAATAACCCAGTTTCATGGTTGTGTACCCCTCCGAATTTACACTGCTAACTTCCATTCTGTTTCTATGGACCAGGAGGCACCAAACCAAGAACACAATGAAGATGGGTCTCCACAGAGTTAGTGGCACAGAAGCACTTCAAAGTATTTTCAACAAGTGATAGATAAAAGCCTAGTAAATAAACACAAGGCTCAGAAAATGCAGTATGTAACTAATACCAGTTTCCATAAACATTACCCAGTATCTTCACTGTGACAAGATTTCCATGAGCCAACAACCTGCCCAGACCAGTCTTCAAGTGCACAAATTCAAAAAGATCCTGACCAGCTACTATCCAAACAGCACAGGTCTCAGAAAGATTATTTTCAAAAGACCCACCCCTTAGCAGAGCGAGGTCTTCTAAAAATATTTTCATGTTGGTTTGGCTACTAACAGGTGTGGTTTGTAAATCCCAGCTTCTCTTGCCTAACTTGACACAAATAGCAGTCTAATGCTGCTGTAGATGAGGAGAGCTCTTGGTCTGAAGTTCTTTCAGATCCTGGTAGGCTGGCCAGGGAAATTGTCACGGAGGCAAACCTGCAATGCAGCAGATAGTAGTGCTGGAAATCCAGACTTATTTTTGAGTGCCAAAAACCTTTCAGGTTTTCTGAAAGGCAGCAGACAGATGATGGTACATCAAACTGGAAGAAAGGAAGAGTTATCTTCCCATCTCATTCTGTTTGCTTCCAGCAAGCATTTCTAGCCTCCTGTTCCCATTATTTGTTTCTTTTACACATTAATTGCACCTATTCTTTATTTCTTCTAGCATTTTATCTGCTCCCCTCCCCGCATNTGGGATGCAACAGTGGTAAACTTGATGTCAGCACTGGACAACTTAATAGGAGTTTTTATAAAAAAAAAAAAAAAAAAAAAAAACTTCCTTTGTCCACACAGTTCCAAAACATAAATCTCTGTAAAGCAGTAAGGTTTGAGGCCAGAGGATTTGTTCTTACTCTCCTTGGTTTATTTGGATTTTGTCTGCAATCGCCTTTCTCCTGCTCTAGAAGCAGGAGTGGCTCTATCTTTCTTGTCAAGGAGAATATGTGGGAAAAGCCAAGCGAAAATAGATCTTAATCTTTGGATCACAGAATCACAGAAAGCCAGTGGTTGGAAGGGACCATGAAAGGTCATCCATTCCAATCCCCCTGCCAGAGCAGGTTCACCTATACCAGATCACACAGGAACTCGTCCAGGCAGGTTTCGTATATCTCCAGAGAGGGGAGGGAGACTCCACAACTTCCCTGGGCAGCCTGTTCCAGTGTTCTGACACTCTCACAGCAAAAAAAAAAAAAAAAAACAAAAAAAAAAAAAAAAAAAAACAAAAAAAAAAAAAAAAAAAAACAAAAAAAAAAAAAAAAAAAAACAAAAAAAAAAAAAAAAAAAAACAAAAAAAAAAAAAAAAAAAAACAAAAAAAAAAAAAAAAAAAAACAAAAAAAAAAAAAAAAAAAAACAGTCCTTCTCACGGTTAAATAAAACTTCCTATGCCTCAGCTTCCACCCATTGCCCCTTGTCCTGTCATCAGGCATTGCCAAGCAGAGCCTGGCTTCATCCTCCTGGCACTCACCCTTTACGTACTTATAAACACTGATGAGGTCATCTTTCAGTCTCCTCTTCTCCCAGCTGAAGACCCCCACCTCCCTCAGGTTCTCCTCATAAGAGAGATGTTCCTTTCCCTTAATCATCTTTGTGGTTCTGTGCGTGACTTTCTCAAGCAGTTTTATGTCCCTCTTGAACTGGGGGGGCCAGAACTGAACACAGTACTCCAGATGAGGCTTCACCAAGGCAGAGTAGAGAGGCAGGAGAACCTCTCTCGATCTACTACCTACACTCCTTTTAATACACCCCAGAATGGCACTGCCTGTCCTGGCCACAAGTGCACATTGCTGGCTCATAGTCAACCTCCCATCAACTAGGGGCCCCAAATCCCTTTCCCCTTCGCTGCCCTGCAACAGGTCAGACCCCAACCTATAGAGATGCCTGGGCTGTACTTTCCCAGGTGCAAGACTCTACACTTGTCCTTGTTGAATGTCATTACATTTCTTCCTGCCCAACCCTCCAGACTGTCCAAGTCTCACTGAATAGCAGCACAGCCTTCTGGTGTGGCAGTCACTCCACCCAGTTTGGTGTCATCAGCAAACGCTGACAGTGCACTCTGTGCCCTCATCCAGGTCATTGATGAATATATTGAACAGAACTGGTCCCAATACTGACCCCTGTGGGGCTCCACTAGTCACAGGCCTCCAACTAGACTCCATCCCATTGACCACAACTTTCTTACTTCTTTCCTTCAACCAGTTCCAAATCCACCTCACTACCTCATCTTCCAGACCACACTGCCTCAGTTTAGCTGCAAGGATGCTGTGGGAGACAGTGTCAAACGCTTTAATGAAATAAAGATAAACCACATCCACTACTCTACCCTCATCTATCCACGTGGTTATGTTCTCATAAAAGGCTATCTGGTTGGCCAGACATGACTTCTCTTTGGTAAAACAACAGTAATTGCTCCTAATGACCCCCTTGTCCTTGATAAGCCTTAGGACAGTGCAAAGAATAAACTTATTTTAGACACACATATAGACCATCACCTTGCTAGGGACAGAGGTGAGGCTGACCAGTCTATAGTTACCCGGGTCCTCTTTCTTACCCTTTTTGAAGACTGGAGTGATGTTTGTGCTCCTCCAGTCCCCAGGTACCAATCCTGTCCACCATGACTTACTGAAGATGGTAGAGTGGTCTGTCAATGACCTCTGCCAGCTCCCAAAGCACCCACAGATGCATGCTATCAGGACCCACAAACTTATGGATGCCCATACTATTCAACTGTTCCTTAACCCAGTCCTCAGGGACCAGAGAAGACTCCTTTGTCATGCTTTCCCCTGGTGCCTCAGGTGTCAGGGGCTCCTGAGGAAAGTCTCCAGCAGTATAGACAAAGACAAAGAAGGTGTTTAGCAACTGTTTTGTGTCCTCTGTCACCAGGGCACCCTCCTCATTCAACAGAGGGCCTACGTTGCCTCTAATGTTAGCTTTTCCTGCAATGTATTTGAAGAAACCCTTTTTGTTATCCTTGACCTCCCTTGCAAGGCTGAGTTCCAACAAGGCCTTAGCCTCCCTAGTTGTTTCCCTACCCCCTCTGACAACAGCCCTATACTCCTCCCAGGTGGCCAGCCCCTACTTGCATGATCTGTAGACTCTCTTCTACTTAGGTTTGCTAAACAGTTCCTTACTTAACCATGCAGGTCTTCTGGTTCCCTTTCTCAGTTTCCCAGAGTGATGGTTTGGGAGTTACCCACCCTCTCCCAGTAAAATCACTCAGACTAGACTCAGCCAGCTGGAAGTTAAGAAATGAAGCTATATTTACAGTTTAGCACAATATACAAGCAGATATATACACAATATACAGGAATATTTACAGAAATGTACAAGTTAAAAGTAATACAGAAACACAAAAACCCTCCAAAACAATCAGTTTGCCAGGAGGATCCCAACCCAAACCTCCCCTCCCCCCCTTTCCTTCCCTTCAGAAATGACCAGATCAAAGCCCTTAAAACAAGTTATAAAAAGGAAGACAGCTATTAATACAGAAAGGCAGCCATACCAGCATGATTGGAAGGAATACAGTAAGCCAGCTATGCCCCAAAGGATGGCTGCTGCCATGGACAGAATTCAGACTCGGAATAAACTACAATATTTTGATCCCATTCATGGACAGCACTTCCAAAACATCCAACACTTGCCACTGGGACCAGAGTTTTGAAAACCCAGTTCTCATTTGAGAAAAAGAAATAATGCAATTTTTCAAAGAACTCAACATCTGGCAGAGAGCTATTCTATGTAGAAGAATCTGGTGTTAATTATTTCTCTCACTACTCTCCATCTCTCTTGAGTTTGCCAATTTGACCTCAGCTTTCAGGTATACTCAAAATCCACTTGGTTAAACTTTTCTGCTAGCTCCTTAGTGGCTTTGCTACTCATCTCACATCCTCAGTCATTATTCCCCAGATGACTAGCACTGCTCACTCCTTTACCAGCTGACATGTGCTCCCACACTGGACGCTTGCCAAGGTTAGCTGCATACACATATCTCTCCATTAACTCCCTTTTTAATGGAACACAGCCTCTGCTGCCCAGGTAGTGAAACCCTTCCATTACCTCGCTGACCTTTTTGCATATTTTAAGAGGTTATGTTGTGGCTTCTGCAAATAACACTGCAGAGTTCATACAGATTTGTGTTGTCTTTCCCACATCCTCATCCTTCCCGTAATATGGCCCCTCAATGACGAGCTCATAACCAATGTATGTGATAGGTTTAACCCTGCCTGCTTCTCCTACAGGCAAACACTGCAGGTGTAAATAGGGAAAGAAGCCTTGTGATGTGATGCATAAATAACAACAGCATTACACTGGACCAGGCTGTGAAGAACTTTCTGCTAGAGAAGACCTAGACCCCAGCAGGAAGAATAGAGAAGCTACTGTACTAAGAAGTAAAACAGAATAAAGAAATACAGGACTGCCTATACATAGTGCCAGGTTTTGCAAGAGTCCTTCCTGTGCTCCCGGGGAGGCTGAAGCATGTTGAGCTACAACACAAAGAGAGATAGGCAAAGCATGCCCACCTTAGTGGGACTTTTGTCAATAAGGAAGACAGAGTGTCTGGTAAGCAATCTGCTCAGCTCATGAGTCATGGTAGCTGGCCCCCAAGCACGTGACAATTGCATGAAAACCCAAAGATGAAATTTGATGGCCTCCCCTTCTGCAGCTGTAACTGTTGAACAGTAAATGCTGGCTGTAGTGACAGGCTCATGCAAGGGAGTGTCTTCTGCAGCACTCACGTCCTTAATTCCTACTGCACTTCTATTAGAAAGGAAAACCAGGTTTACACTTACAGCACCAGGCTAAGGGTCAGCATACAAACACTCTATGATTTTGTGTCTTGGCTAAACTTCTGGTAGGACAACCATCAATTCACACTGTGCTTCAGACATGCTTTTACAGTGTAAAAATAATATTTTCTTTTGTCCCATCTTTTGTTTTGTCATTTAAGAGTTGATCGTTGTGAGGTTTTGTTTGTTCATTTTCTTCCCAGACTAAGGACTCGTTTATATGCTTGTTTGGAACTTAAATAAATACAAAATTTAAAATACATATCAAAAGAGCCACATAATCCAGTCCTATACTATATAAGAGTAACACTTTAATGAGAGAATTTTCATATTTGTACCAGAATGGAAATTTACTTAGTTTGGGACCATACCTCAATGCTGTGAATGTGACACCGCTGTTGTTTCTACACATGTTCTTAGTTCTGCAATATTAAATAAGGTTCTTAAAGATTTATCACAACATGTCCCTTTGCATCTGGTGGCTGTGTACCACAAAGCTAGAAAAGCGCAGCAAAAATAAAGTAGCTGCTGTAATGCTAGCCATGCTTCCTGTGAGTTCCAAAATATCTTCTGACACCAAGGCTGCCATGTAGCAAAATACAGAACTATTTATATTTAAATCTCCTAATGATGCATTAAATTACTTTGTGGAATGAGGAGAGATGTGGGTGGGGAGAGGTGGTTTGGTTTGTTTTTTATAAACAACAATATGAGTAATAGTATAATGAAAAAAAACCAAAAAGCCAAACCTTACATCAAATTTCAAATGACATTTGTGTGAAACTAAGAACAGTTCTACTACAGTGGAGAAATTTGATGCATAAGAATTGTCCCGGAGAAAAAGACAGAAATTTTCTCTGATCTTCTAAAGTCACTACATTATTGAAGACCAAAGAGAATAGAATCAGACTCAAAGGTAAAACAAACTTTCAAAAAAAGGCCAGACAGAGTTAGAGCCAATGACTAATAAATAGCAGGAACTGCATCAAGACAGGAAAGCTGGTACTTTCATGCACTGCAATCATTTTGTGGCAGGACCTAACCTCATGTCAAAATAAAAATAAAATAGTCACCTATCAGCCTGAAGCAGTGGTGAAATTTTCCCCCATAATTCCAAAGATTCCTTACTGTACCACAGTTGAACAAACGCAAAATGACTACTCAAAGCTGACATGGTCACTAGAAAAACATCCGTGAAGACCTAGAATTCTACTAACAAAATGTTAGAGCAACCCTAACAAAATGTTAGAGCAACCAGGGCCATAAAAATGCTCAGAAAGGGTTGTCTGCTTCTTAGAAGACTAAGATGAAGAAAGGCAGCTGTGGGTAACTGTCTTAGATGCACATGGAGACTTGTACGCATTTCACGTGACATCAGGAGGCAGGGCTAATGGCTGCAGGGCTGCCATGAAGTTCCCCACACTCCTAAGGTTTCAGTTGGATGTTCTCTTCTGGCCAGCTTTTAGTTTGTAGAGGAGGACAAAGGCAGAAACCAACTGCTGTTTGTACTCAGGGCAAGGAGGCAAGAGCAGAATACATAGAGCATACCACATCATACCAGCCCTGCACACTGAAGGCTTTCCACATTATCTGAAGGATTCAGCTATCCCAACAGCAACTCTATCTCCTTATTTTACAGTTATGTTGTAACAATTATCACTAAACACATACATATCCCCTGAAAAAGTATAAAAGAGCACCAGAATATATACAAATTCCTGAAGCACTTAAGGATCCTTGGTAAGTACTACACGAGTGGCAAACCTAAGGAGAGCAGTCAGGAAGAGTGCTGATTCCCTAAGCATCTAGTTGGCTTTTGTTCACAGGACCATTCACCCTGTGAGGAAAGATGAAAAATTCCACGTGAGATTTGAGACTGCTCAGAGAAAGCAGAAAGGAGAGGACAAAGATAACATTTACTATTTTGAGATTTACACTTACTGCTTTCCATTTTATTTTGGCTTTCCCTGGGTTTAAATATGGCATCCTGCACTTATTTAACAGCTGTTTAAACACTGTTTAGTCACTTGATACTCTCTGAATACACTCTTGTTAAGCGAGATTTATGGCACTGACCTGATTAGGCAACAGGCATTGGCATTGATAATCATTAGGCTAAGATGGTTCCCTGGGAGATGTCCCAGTAAAAGTGGTTTTCTCAATTAAGCACATTGCAATTAAGTGGACTGTATTTATAGAGTGATCTCACAAGAAGAACAAGGCATTTCAATTGCCTTTTTTCTTTTTTAAAAGTATGTTTTAATGCAAACTTCGTGCTTTTGATTGGAGAAGAGCACATCACTTAAAGTTCTCTCTAAATCTGAAGATTTCTTCTTCAGGCCCCCCAAAACCTACAGTAGTACATTTGTGTCTCTGCTCTGCCTGACCTGACAAGTGCAGGTGGCATTTGAGGCTTTGCCAACCAGAGCCCTCCCAAGAAAGACCCCCTTTACTCAGGGGAGGCAACCACCTGCTTCATTTCTTTGCATAAGAAATCTATTGGGAGGTTCTCAAAGTAACTTCAACTTCTGGTGTTCCAAAGCTCTTACACTTACTGAATGACCTTCCAAGCAATTTCAAGTGTTTTGGGTTTAGTTTCATGTGTTTGATTTTGGCTTTTTTAATTGGCAAGGGTACTTCAAAGACATTGTGTATGCACCTAAGCAGTCAGGCCAACAGGTCATCATTCTTGACGGGAAAGATCTGGGATACAGTTAAAAGGCACAAAGCACCTATGACAAATACTGTTCTTCATTTGGAAAGTCTGCTTTGTCTGCTGCACGTGCTCACCAGCCCAGCAGTTGTTCTCATTAAAACACCAGAGATGAGACTCACAGTATTGTGCCATCAAGCAGCTTCCTGAAATAAAAACCTAGGACTTTAAATTATTAGGGGAAAAAAAATAGTTTTCAAATAGTAATTTAGTTTTCTATGTCTTCAGGATTCTTCAAAATATTACCCTAAACTTAATATGTAAAGAGTTTAATGTCTAAACTGTAGGAAAGAGCAAAGTGAAGCTTGTAGCAAGACAAAACTACTGTTACAATTTTCAAGCTAGGACAGCAAGACTCCTGTCTCCAGTATCAGTCTTCTGTGCAACTGAAGTTACTAATTCATACTTCATTTCTGGCAAACTTCATTTAAGCAGTTGACCTGATATCTCTTTCCCAGATGAGAACAATTAACAGTAAAAACACTAAGCATACACTCCAACACTGCTTCCATATGCAAAGCAGTGCCATGGAAACAGAGAAATGCCAGTGTAGCAGCAAGGGCAAATCAGTAGTCATCAAATGAGCAGTGAATCAAGGGCTGAGGAAAACAGCTGTCAGCAGGATTACTTAAACAGATTGCATTGCACAGAGCAGCTCACATTAATACTGCAGTATGGTATTTAAAAAATCAGGACAGAAACTTGTTGCTTTATCATTAGCTACCATGTTATCACTTGCTTGGCCAGATAACAAAGGGGCAGTGGCATGACCTGCAGTCTGAGGAAAGAGAGTCAGATTCAGTCTTATCACTTCATTTTGACAGGCAGTCTTTCTGACTTCCTACAGCTGGCAATTTTACACTTTTTAATGCAATACAATATAGACAGCTATACATTGTTTTCTTTCCCTTTTGCTTCCCAATGAAACAGATTAAGTTCCTGTGTTTTCTCCTGTTGTACTTCTGAACTTTAATTAGCAACAGACAAACCACTTGTTCCTAATCAGTGCTAGTAGGAACCTTACAGTCCGAACTGCAAATGACTACTTCCCTAGTGAGCTGGGCAGAAAGCAAGACAGCCTTCCTCTCTAGCTCCGTGCAGACACAAGCATCTGTTTCTCCCTCCCACAGGTGCCTGTGACATCTAACCAAAGACTTCAGGGATTGCTACTCCTCTGCTGCTTGCATTGCTTCTGGTCACTCACCGCACTGCAAAGCAAACGTTGAATGCTATCAGCTCAGAATGGGAGAGCAGTAAATAAAATAGAGGAAGTAAGAAGAGGCAATATATGCTGAAAAGGCAGGGAAAGGCTCTGCCAGATGTTCTTCCAATGAAACCTAAGGTGGACATGGCAGATACCACTCTCCATGGATGTCTGCCCTGATCGAAGATGCACACAAAGCACAACCCATCTTCAATACCCAGAACAAAGGCATTCAACTTCATCAGCAGTGAGAAAAAAAATTGTCTAAGCTTAGGTCACATTTTTCAAAACTAAAGTAGCACCCTGTGCAACCTGCAACCACATTGGACACCACCTCTGTACCACTAGAGAAGCAAGCAAATGCTGTGCTCTGGCACACTTTGTCCAAGTTCTTGTGATGGTTTGGGAGTTACCTGCCCCCACTCTATGAAAAAATCACCCAGACTAGACTCAGCCAGCTGGAAGTTAAGGAATGTGCTAAGCTGTAAATGTAGCTTCAATATACAAGCAGATATATACACTATATACAAGAATATTTACAGAAATATACAAGTTAAAGGTAATACAGAAACACAACACCCCTCACAGAAATCAGAGACCCCAGGAGGGGCTCCCAACCACCCTTCCACCTTCTTTCCACCCCTCTACCTTATCCCAGGGTCTGCCTTACGTGCAAGGTGAGTTTGGAGGATTGGCCAGGGAGATCAAAAGCAGAATGATTAGTTGGGTTACAGAGCAGAAAGGCCAGAAGACACACTGACTCCCAGAAAGAGACACTATGTTATCTGTGTTTGTGTCTTTGTTCTTCTACATCTCAGCAAGCCTATGAGTGAAGTAGACATCACCACTGTTTTCTTTTCACAACCTATAATCTAATTTTCTTCATTAAAATATTCTAATTAGCCTCAAACCAGCGCAGCTCTTCTGTGCAACAAACACCCAGAAATTCTACAGCTACAGTACATGGTACAGAGGGTGCCCAGCACAACTTCTGAGAATTACCCACAAAAGAGGGTGTGAGTGAGAAATCCCAAAGCACACATGTATGGTTTAAAAGACCCAAGATCTGAAATTCAGATAATTTAGGCATTTTCATAGGCTGGTCCCTAATGAGCATCTGTTCATTTGAAAACCTGCCTTTCTGTGAATGAGGTGGTGTCCTCCTTTTCTCTTTCTTTTTTAAATCATAACCTGTCAAGTAGCAGGGTAACAGAAAAAAACATAGAGAGTTTTTCTCCATAAAGTAAAAGGGTGATGCTGCCACTTCAGTTACATTCCTCATGCCTTTGACTACAGTTCTCTAACACCACAGTTATTTAAGCACTGCTACAGGAGACTTCTAACCATTTCTGTTGATACACTATACAGAATTTTAGTGAAATGGCTGGTGGTAAGATTTCATAGAATCATTCATGTTGGAAAAGATCTCAAAAGTCATCTAATCCACCTGTCAACCCAGCACTACCACGACCACTAAACCATGTCCTAAAGCACCATTTTTTAACACCTCCAGGGATGGTGACTCCCAAGGCTTCCCTGGGCAGCTTGTTCCAATTATTCAACCAATCTGGGCTTTTGAATCAGTGATTTCCTGTTTTGCTCTCTCTCTTGGATTGATTCAGATCTCACCCAAAGTAAAGGGAAAGCAATTTCAGCATTTATCAGCCCCAGTGTCCCGTATTCTGAAATTCACTGATGTGAGAGACAGGAGTGCTCGTTTGCCTCAGGGCTGCCCAGATGAGAGCCTCATGAAAAAAAAAAATAATAATTGCCTGGTCAGAAGCCCAGTGCATGCTTTACTTCCCATTTTACTGGTGGACATGTATTGTAATTGGGATGACCTTGGTTATCTATGAGAGGAACAATATATCAAGTATCAGCAATATATTCTCTATATTACAAGCCCACCATAAAAAAAAGTCTTAATGATAAGAAAGTATGTTCTGTGCAAATATCCTAGCTTTACTTTTTAAAAAAGTAAAAAATTTAAAGGTACTTTCTCATTAGTAATGGCTAATTTTACCACTAGAAATGGCTGATTTTCTCATTAGAAGACGGCTAACAAGCTTGTAATGACTGTTTGCATTTGCAAAATAGATACAGTTAGAAAGTTTAAATACTTTTTTTCCCCACAAAGTAATATTGAACATGTAAGCCCATTTGGGATGCTCCTGAGACTACAAAAAACTATCAGCCAGGTATTAATCAGGACCAGGGAAGATTTTTTGTTTCTAATGCAGATTTTTGTTCTCCATTTTGAAAACAGTTCTGTATGTTTAAAACTTGGATTTCTAGAAAAATTTAAAGGTGTTCCACCAATAAAAATGCTAACATTTCATTTATATAAACCTGCTTGACTCCAACAGCAGAACAGACACATTTTAAGTACTTGTCATGGTAGGCCTGAATAGGCCAAAGGTGGGCTTGCACATGTCCTGGCTTGCCCAGGCATGCTCCCCTGCTCCTTCTCCCTCTGTGTTGGGGGTGCTGGCTGTAGGAAAGGTGATGGAAGCCCCAGTTTCACCTAATATGGGCAAACTGCCATCCTGATTGGCTAATCTATGTCCAAAGGCCCATCAGTCTCGGGCTGAAATGGATATAAAGGATGAGCAGGTAGCACATTGTGTGGGTTTGCTATTGTACTCTTACTACCTCATTGATCCTGAGCTGGTGGGACCCCAAGCAGCACGATCAGGCTTTGATGCCTCCACGCATTCGGCCTGCACAGCCAGCGTGACAACGTGCTGGGACTGCACATCGCAACACATCTGTCTGCACATGAGAGCCTGCTGCCAAGACAGCCAGGACCAGGTCAGAGATGTCTGCCTCCTCTAGCTGAAGCACCCAGGAGCTTGAGGAAACTCCAAAGCCTCTAACAGCTTCCAACCCGGCAGCAGCCCACCACATGCTTTGGGTATTGTCCCATGATATTTTTTGTGAGTAAATACTTCAAGCCTCTTATAATCATTAATTGCCTTCTGCCATAAGCAGAAAGGAGCTTCCTGCATATAAACCTTCTCTGCCAGTAAAAATGTTTGCTTATGCTAGTTGCCTTTAAAGTGTTCCAGTCTACCTGTTCCCTGTATGTACAAATTTCCAAACCGTGCGTTTTTGAATCTTGTATATAAGTTTTGTGGTGAGATTTAATGTTAATAAACAGTTTTCATAGTTATTAACAATCTCTGCCTGGATATCAAAATTAATATAATTATTAATTTTGAAACAGTCTCCTCCCTTACAGTACTACAAACAAACACAGTACAAGCAATTCAAGTGGAGTGAACACACACTGCTCTAATACAAACAGCAGGTTCTTCTAAAATCATCTGACTCTTCCACAAATCACAAGTTTTGACAAACACTTTTCCTCTCTTGTGAATATTTTTCCTGCCTGGTCATTCAGTAATTCTAGATAGGTCATTTTTACTAATTTCCACCAACCCCATGCACACCCCATTTATTCTGTTTAAAGTGTACAGCAAATCAAACTGCTAAACACAGCCATAATGACAAGGAGATGTTACTTATCAGAACTTTGGCAATTACCCTTCTCATGTCACCTCTGCCCTTAACATTCCAACTCCCCTTTCATTTGTTATCCCTGTTGTCCTCAGTGACCAAACATTGCCTTTCCCTCCTTCTACACAACTGGAAAGTCAGAATTTGGAGTAGCTCTGCAAGACACAAGAGCTTCACCAGCAGTTGCCACAGCTGCAAGATGGGAACTTCCAGTCCACAGGTGAACCAGCATTCGGTTACCCACAGCTGTATAAACTTGACAAGAGCATGTAATTCTTTCAGACCCCCAGCCCACAAATAGCTCCAGAGCCTGAAGCAGCCTCTGCTGCTTCCACCTTTCCCGGTCACTGCTGCTTTGCTTGCTGAGGAACTCATCCTGTTGCTGAGGTTCCACTGACTTTCCTGTTGTGATGTCCCCAGCCTGGGCTGGACTTGGTTCCCAAGTGAAAAGAGACAGACTCTGAGTAGCAAAGTGCTCACTGCTATCACCTAACTGAAACCCTGGCAGGGTTTTCCTACTGCCCCAAATACTGGGCACTGGCTTCTCACCGGCAAAGGACAACGGTGAGGTAATGTTGCTCTCTATCCACAAGGCTCAACCGTTCCTAGAGAAAGCAATGCGTCTTTGGCATCTCCCCCAGAACATCCTACATTCTGGGTCTGGCCAGGATAATGTTTTCATCACTTACAGCTGTAAGTGAATTTAATTACCAAGTTCAAGGTGTAGAAACAGAAGAGACCTGAAAGACTCTGCTCCTACAGCCAAGCACTGGCCAAACTACAATCACGAACCCTGAGTGAGGGACAGGCTGCTGACAATCTCTAGCAGACCCTGTAAAAGAGCTTTGCTTTCATGTAAAAATGCTTTCCTTCTGGCTTTGAAAGTACATAAGGGGAGGTAGGCTAGGCTTCCCCTACAGTAACCTGTCATTCTGTTTCACAAGTCTTTATCTTCTCAAGAGACAATAAATCTCAAGGTATAAATAGGGAGCAGATGGAGCAGGATGTTAGACTGTCAGCTTCCATTAACAGTACTGGGGGTTGCCACACATCACAGCCAAACCAGAGACTTATCTCATCCCTGTGCAACTGGTGGAAGAGCTACTTGCCTGTGTTAAGGCTACTGACAGAAGAACATGAGATGAAAGCAGATATGACTAAGCTGATGGCCAGACAGTTATTATAGTATGAATTTATCCATAAATCATTAGATTGTGGTACTATCTGACTAATTTCAAAGTTGTCAGGAGATTGTAATGGGACAACAGAACACAAGTGAAAAGCTGACTGGGAAAGCAGAGGTAGATTTCTGGCCTCCCATCTTCCTTCTCTTCGAAAACTGAAAGTTGCACCACCAAAAAGTCCCATGTAGTTCTAAAGAAAACCAATAATGACACACAGCACTTTGCAGTCCAAGGGAAGGAGCCTACAGGCATCTCCAAGTCAGGGAAACGGAGCAAGAGCAAGTGAGGACCTCCCAGAGAGAAAGGAGCTCCCTCTAGCTTTGAGAAGAGCAGTTCTGAGAAGAAACACAGCACGAATGTCCTCTCCGGGAAAACCACGTGGACTACATAAACTGAAGTGTAAGGTTTAATGAATACCAAACAAGGCAAGCCTGGGGGCTGCTGTTACTTCCTTTCCTCTCCATCTCAGTGCTCCTTCATGATTTCCAGAAGCAAGTAGGCCGCCCAAGTCTATTCGGTAACAACCTGTAACTATGCCTCTGCTACCACTTAAAGGTAGTCTGACCATGGGGAACAGTTAGCACCTTTACTGGCCACTTTCCATCAGTGTCTGCTTCAAATGTTTTTAAACACAAATTGATGGACAATGGAAAAACTATTCTATTGGCTCAGTACCACTATACATCAACCAAACTCATAAACAAACATAACCTGATGGAGATTTTTCAGCAAATCCATTGTCTGCCCTAATCTGAAGTAAACAACAAGACCTGTTAGTACATAAAAAAAAATATTTTTTTTTGCAAATCTGTAACAAAATACTACCTCTCAATGTAGTGTACACTCTACAAAATTAATAAGTGCTTTAGCAGAAATTCAGGTTGCATATGAAGGTAGAATTAAAAGGAGAGACTAAACTGGAAAAGGAAGAGCGGAAAGAAAAAAAAAAGTTATGCTTCAATTCCTAAATCATTAAAATACCTCTCTCAGGGTGCGAGACATCTGGACAAAGCCTTTAGTTGAGCCAAGAAATGACAGTAATAGTGACCTGACAGAATGCATGTTATTCAGTCTCTACTCCTTGACAATTGGTACAGCAGGCCTTTCAGCATCTTCAGTCCTGACTTCAACATTGTAGTGCACTGATCGCTTGTGACAGGTGAAAAAGGACACAAGAGGACAAGAAATGCTAAGGGTAGACAACTTTTACTTGATCTTGCTGATCACAGTGAAAAAGTATTTTTGAACTATTATGCCAGCACTGCAGAGTCCAAAGGAGGAGGTAAGTGAGCCAAGTCAGGATCAGATGGATTACCTTGGCTGACAAATGTCCCAGTGAATTGGGGTTCTCTGCATGCTGTGGCAAACTCAAGTATTTCTGGTAGTGCCTCTCTATTCTTGAATTGACCTACTTGGTGTTTGGCTTCTAGTTACAACATGGTGTTTGTTATTGGCACCTAACCCCTCTCCGGAGATGGGCTCACTTACAGCAGTCTAACACACCTGGTAACAGTGACCCTGAAGTGCTATCCCAGATGAAAGGGGAGAAGGAATATTTCACAGTGAATTCAGGATGGACTAATTTGTAGGTCAAACATGAACACACATTGATTCTAGTTAATAACAGTTTCACTTCAGATTCAGAGCTGGAAGGAAAATTAAACACAGGGCAGATTTCTCTAAGTTTCAGCAGAAGGACAGAAGAAAGCACACACTCTAAAAAAAAAAAAAAAAAAAAAAAAAAGCTTTGAGTAGCAAAACCTCTGAATTCAGCTTATTTTCCTGTAATGAACTGAGCAATACTCTGAAGAGGCAATGTTGTTGGTGTGTTTGTAGAGTTAAGAAAGCTCCAAGAGTAAAGAAAGATCCTGAAATAATTATGAATAGTTAATTTAAGACCAACTTCAAGGAACAGTTTGAGGGAATTTGAAGGCTCAGGAGATGAATTGTGAATCACTGAGCTTTTTGTTTGCAGGTAGTCACTGTTAATCCAGGCTGGGTAGTTGACAGTAAACTCCATTATTATTACCTGCTAGTATAAATTGTTACTCATCAGCCTCCCCTGGAGGCTCCATATTCTTCTTAGAACAGTTGCAGGCAGCGCACTTTTCACATACATTAAACCAGGCAGAACTGTTCATTTTCACATTGTGACTTTTGACAATGATAGTAGTCTCTGGCAAAGCTTGTCTAATGTTAACTCTGTGTACCTTGCTCTGCAAGCAAGAAAGATCCTGTGATGGTTTGGGAGTTCCCTGCCCCCCACACTTTATAAAAATCACTCAGACTAGACTCAGCCAGCTGGAAGTTAAGGAATGAAGCTGTATTTACAGTTTAGCACTATCTATACACAATATACAGGAATGCTTACAGAAATATACAAGTTCAAGGTAATAGAGAAACACAATCCTCCTCCCAGAAACCAAAGTTCTCAGGATGGGCTCCCAACCACAACTCCTTCTTCTTTCCACTCCTCTACCTTACTTCAGGGTCTGGTTTACATGCAAGGTTAGTTTGGAGGATTTGCCATGGGGGTTAGAAGCAGAATGGTTAGGGTAGCAGCAGAGAGCAGAAGACCCAGTGGTTCTCAGAGAGAGAGAGA
This sequence comes from Eubucco bourcierii, assembly GCA_013396675.1. NCBI lineage: Eukaryota > Metazoa > Chordata > Aves > Piciformes > Ramphastidae > Eubucco > Eubucco bourcierii. The sequence continues at coordinate 232,094 of VWZE01005089.1, read as the reverse complement.
GAGAGACGTGTTCATATACATCTCAGCAAGCCTATGAGTGAAGTACACATCATTGTTTTCTTTTCACAGCCTATAATGTAATTTTCCCCATTTAAATATTCCAATTAGCCTCAAACCAGCACAGTTCTATATAGAGAGAAGTGCAGTACAATGAAGCTTTACAACTGCGTTATCAACACAGAGTCAGGCTAGAACGTCACTATTTGACAGCAGCGAGTTAGATGACCATAATAAAAGCTGGTTTGGCCATTTGCATCACCATACAGACTCCAGCCATAGTCACAACTTGCTGTGAAATTTTAATGATAATGTCAATTTTGTGTGCTGCAGAAGTAACAAGTGCAGGGTTGGTTCAACGCTGCTCTCCATACAGGATGCCAAAATACACAACTTTCTGCTCTGCATATTCCCAGGTATGTTGCTTTGTGAGCTGCCAATATTTGCTGCAGAATTTTCAGCAGTGGCAACTGAAGTCTTTCACTTTCTTCCTAGCACAGCTCTCCATGACCTGTTGCAGACCAGCATCAGCCTTGCATTAGCAATGTTAGACCCTTAAAACTTCCTAAAGTTTTTTTAAAAGGTTGTAGCTCAAAAGTATCAATTCCAAATCGTTTTTTCGCTAGTCATAGTATCATGGCTTAAATTCACTTGTCTTTATTTAGCCAGTTTTTAAGAACTACATTTTGTGTTTTATCATTCGCCCATGGCCATATTATTACTTGGAGATGTTACAATTCACCACATTGTATTTCAATAACACGGTCCCTTAGCTGTGTTGAGCGTTAAGCTAATGGCAATGCTGCTCTTGCATTAAATGAGTGTCTGTCAAAACTTTCATCAACAAAGTGCAGGCCAGTCCCTATCACAGGGTCCTACCAGCCACAGCTCTGTGTGGTCACTGCTCAGAGCACAGTAGCATTTGCAAATTGCTTTGCTGCTGCTTCAACTCTGCCTTTCACCAATAATTGAAGAACAATTATTTTATAGAATATATTTTTTAAAGTATTTTCAACTATATCAATAGAAGCAGCAAAATCGATGAAGAATGTCAGAAAACTCCACTAGGTAAATTCAGATGGCCACTATTTCTAACAAACGAACCCAGTTGCAGAAGTAGCATCAAGCAAACAAACAGAAGATAAGGAAAAAATTGTCAGCACCTCTGAGCAGCATTCACTCCAACTAGCCACCAGCTGATGAAGTGGAAAACACAAATAAAAATTCACAGAGCAGAAACAACCCAGACAATGCTTTCTGGCATACTCAAACGATAAGCTTTGGTTTAGCGTATGGTACTCCCACATCTTACAAAAAGCTGAAAAGTTTTTGGTTTTTTTTTAAATGAACTTTTTAACAGATTCTGCTCCCCCAGACAGTCAGTGGCTTCTCTGCTTTTTGGACATAAAAGATTTTTTGTTGTAAGTTATGACTACAGGGTCTTCATGAGACCCAAATTACATCAATCTAAGTGCTGTCTCAAAGCAGTATAAATTGAGATAAGACACTAAGGAAGGGAGAAAGGAAGTACTATTAACCCCCACACTGGGGATCAAGACCTGAAGTAAAGCAAGGTTAAGTGAACCTTCCTTGTTTATCCAGGACGTCTCTATCTAGCCTGGAAAACAAGTCCAAGTCTCATAATTTCCAGTTCAGCCTTTTAGCCACACAACGGACTTCCTTCCAACTGAAAAAGGATTACAGGAATTCTAGTTCAACATTTGCAAGCAGCAAAATCAGTAAATCTTTCATAATAGGAGACAGAGTGCAGATGTACACTGGAATAAAAGGAGTAGATAAAAAAGCTATTTTAAATTTTCTTTTGAATTGTCTTCTCTGGCCCTTCCCTGACCCATCCTCTCCTGTCACCACACAGGCAAATAAATTATCATCTCTCCACAAAGTACATGTTTCACTTGCTGCACTGCTGTGACTCTACTGAGTTTATCTTTATCTTTGTTCAGGGACACAGAGTGATGCAAAACCCACTGAATAAATGGTTTAAAGGCAAAGGAAAGACAACTAGACAAATGATTGCAGTAATATAAATTCATCTGGAGAGTTGATAGGGAGTTGCCAAAGTATAGGTACTTTCTCAGGTACCATTGCATGTGGCTCTGCAGACTTGAGGCTGTGAGTTTCTGCTCGATGACTGTAAAAGCTAAGGCCTGTTACATATTGTCTGCAATCCCCATCATGAAAGTACAGACTTCAAGAATTCTACGTTTTCCAGTTTTGCAGGGAAACTGCAGAGCCATGTTGGAATTAAATCAGTATGCATTACTTCTATACTGAAAAGTTGCTATTAATTTACAGGCAAAGCTATTTCAGCCTGAGAGGACAGAAATTAATAAACTCATATTCATTTGGTTTGAGTGCCCCTATCAGAGAAATGCCTCACTGGTGTCAACGTATTACAGCTCAAGTTTGACAGAAAGAATTGCATATAGCCTACTTTTAGAAAACATAGAATTTTAACTCTTTATGTCCAGATCAACTTGAGGAAGACTTCAGAAGGCCTGCTACTAGGTCATCAGATTTTATTCTGTCTGCAAAGTTGACAGCCGCAGTACTGAAACCTACAACTCACCTGCTACATGTGCCGTATCAGCAGGAATTAGACATTTACTGCCCTGGGCAGCATACGGAGAATAAATGCCTACAGGGTGATGTTTCTTTATATAGGCAGATACACTCAAGTTCAAAGTACTTGCATGTGTGTGTGAAAATACTTACATTTGGATGCCAAAGGCACATTCTATGCTCCAAGGAATGCATCTGTTATGGCAGCTGCTCAGGAGCTGTTACACACCTGGAAGTGGTCAGCTACTCTTGCCAAATTAGTGCGCATCCAAAAAAGCTTCTGAGCTCTGCTCTGTACCGGCAGCAACGTTTGTTTCTTTGGTTGGATGGAAACCCTTGACCTAGTCAGAGTCACTTCTGGACATATTCCAACAGCACTGAACATGCTTTGCAGACTTTCAGGCATCACCACTTGTAAAGCTAAAGTCAGAGCCCACAGTACGCAAGTGTCATTTTAAAATGAATCCTTTTAAAGAGTGCTGAACATATCTATAAATTCCTTGAGGATTCTAAACCTACAAACCAAATTTTACATATCAGGAAACACACTTTAATTTGAGGACTTGTTTGCCAGTGCTTTTACAGAACAGTTACCACAGATCTCTTTCAAAAAGAAATGAAAAGACAAACAATGACTCCCCAGCCAATCAGTTCAGGAAAGGAACTGCTTTCACATCACTGCCCATCAGGTTCATATGAGATAAATAAGGGCATTTACATGGCCCTAGAGCATACATACACAAACTGGCCAAATTTAAAATACACACCATTGAGAATTACAGGTGGTTTGAGCGAAGGCAGAGGATAGCAGCTCTGTGAAAAACCTGACATGCAATTGTAACAGGGTTTGATGCATTTTATTACTAAGTTGGTCAAAGAACAAGCAAAGACAAAGGTTCACCTAGCCTAACTTCCACCCAAGTACCACTCTATTCTTAGCCAGGTATTTCTGAAGTCTTTGCACAGAATACTTCAATGAAGGCTCAGGACAGATGAAGCTTTGTAATTGCACAGCAGGATAGAACTGAGATGGGAAGCAGACTACTCTAACTCAAGTGAATAAATTTGTGTTACCAAGGACAGCATCTATTTGTGAATTGACAGGTATCAATGATGCAAAGTAATGTAAATGAGACTTTTCTAGCACATACCTAAGTATCAGACTATGCTCCAACATACTCCCGTATTAACTTCAGAGATACAAAGGAGTTAAGGAACTGAAATGTTGTAACATCATGACAACCATCACATGAAAACAATAAAAAAATACCTTTGTCAAACAGAGACCTGTGTTCTGGTAGTAAAGGAAAGATGTTTCATTTCTTCATCCTTCAAATGAACTAGAATATCATCACTAATCCACATAATCTAGATGTAAGAATTTATATCCAGGACAAGCCAAAATCACAACAAAGTAAAAAAAAGAAAAAACCTGTTCTTCAACAGAATGGATAAAAACCTGTCTAGATTTATGCAGAAATGTGTTTATTTATTAAAAATCTCACAACATATTAGCAATAAAGTGGATCAATAGCATGCATTTCCATGGAATGCATGGAGCAAAAGTACCAGAGCAAGACTTAAGATCAAGAGCCCTGGGTTTTGCTGCACCATCCATGACACCACTGACAGTCAGCTCTGCCATGGCTCCCCTGAAACACGCAGTTTTGGCTGATTTGAGATCTGTGAAGCAGAGAGAGCAGTGCCAAGTAAGATCTTGTTGCTCTCACATTTGGCCTTTTCTGATGTGGCATAACTCACAGCCATGGCCAGACTGTCAGGTTCACTCCAAGGTGCCTGAAGTGCCCTGAAACGACTATACTGTGGTCTCCAACCAGTGATGCTGCTAAGTGTGCAACACCAAGGTGAAGCCCCAAAAGCACTGGTACACAGAGTGTAGCCATGAATGCAGTAAAGGAGACATGGTCCATTAACAGAAGCTTCTAATTTTGTATTCAGATCACAACCAGGGAAAAAGAAATGCTCACAGCAGGTAGCAAATTATACGGCTTGCAGATCCCTGCTCCTTCAGTTCAGGTACCCCAAGTTTAGGGCACAGACCAGCACAAGCTGCAACTTTCTTGCAGGAAGAGCATAAGCAAACATACATTCGGCAGCACTATTGCTAAGTCTGATCCTTCTCAGGGGTTGTTGCTATAAAAGACTTTTAATACACTTGATCTCATTCACTTAAAAAAGACTGTCAGAAAGACTTGTCAGCAACTTCTTAGAAAGGCAGCAGAGGGAGGGGAAGCAGATTGTTAACATTAGAATATCACCTACCATCTGGATATGTTTAACATAGGATCAGATATAAGATTTGGACATAAATTTGCAGTCCTTGGTCTCATGCCCAGACGAAACTTGAACTCAAGAAGCTGAAGACATGTTCTTATTTGTGGGATGGAGCATGCTAATAGAAGCTCCATACACTCCAGCAATTTCATTGTTCATATTCCCTCACATGTCTTTAAAAAAATGCTATAGTGCATTTAAAAGCAATACATATATATATATTATATATATATATAAAAAGCAAATAAACACTGACAAAAAAAGACAGAAAATTCAGAAGTACTGTAATCTGAAATTCTGCAGTTTGAGAATAAATCAGTAAATGGACTTATCAACAGGCACTGGCTGAATGGAAGTTTATGATTGCCACTTAAAGATCATCTTGGTTCCAGTCTCTCTGCTCCTGAATAGATTAGTGTAATAGGCATGGAGAAGTGAAGAACATAAGAAAGTTGCTACATACTTCACATAACAGTACTTTGATCATGTACTTAAAATATTAAGGAGATAAAAGTTGCATTCAACAAGGTGATTTATTGATAAGTTGTGGTTTGAAGCATCTGAGTTAACTAAAAATGGTTTGAATTCCCAGAGGAATCTAAAATCATCTAAGAAAATCCTGTTTTTTAAGAACACAATGTTTAGGCTCATCACATCATATTCATCAGGAGTCACCCATTATCACTGCAACTACCAGTTTCACTCTGTCTCCACACCTCTCCCCATCCTTTTGGAACTACTTCCCCTGGCCAACAAACAATTCCCCAAATCCTCTTCGATTAGAGTGTTTTTCAAAACATCAGTTGCATAAACAGCTTCAATAAACTGTTCCATATGCAAAAGAAATAAAACTTAAAAAGAAACTTTGCCTGAAAATACAAAAAATACAATTCACCAGCTAACTTCAGTCTTTCAAATCAGCACGACTAGCCCAACATACCAAGAACCAGCTAGAGTACCCCTGCTTCAGCTCTTCAGATACATTCACAAACCTGTTCATTAAAACCAACACAAACTGGAACCACAACAAGTTTCACTAATTCACAGCGAGTAAAATAAAGGACAACATTATTTCCTGCTAGCAAACAAAAGCAGAAAAATCAATCTCCAGCCCCACAGATCCAGAACTATTTCTTAGACTCACTTCCTCCTTCCCTCCTGGCAGCAGGACAGTTTTGGAAGGGACTGAAAAAATACTCTCACCCTATGCCAAACATCAAAGGCACTCAATTGTCTCGTTCATAATTAGGTTTATAGGCAAAACATAAAATAATTACTATGGTGAGCTCCGAGTGCTTTTACATTTCTCTCTACCCAGAATCCAACCATGCAACTCTAATATCACAAGCAGATAACTATTTTGTCAACAATATAAATTCAGAAAACCCAAATACATTTCTGGAAAATCAGCCCAAGCCTCTCCCTCACAACAATCCTCATCTCTCAGCAGCCCAAACCAGCATACACTGCATAAGAAAGCCTCCTCTAAAAAAAAGACTTCTGAAAGTCAAATAAAGTCCAGAACATAAAATTTTGAGTGCTTTTTTGTTTTCAAATAAATAATTCCTATGTTTCAAGTCTTTATCATCAAGACCACCATCCAACAATATGCCAGTACTGACCTGAAAAACAATCTATGTTTTGCACTTGCCAAGCCAATTTCCCCCATTTATTTTCTTAAATAAGTAAACAGGAAGTCAGAGCAAGAACCAACCAGATTTTTCTGGATGGAAAATGTTATTTTGTGGTTAAATGCTTTCTCTCTCCCTTGTTCCTTTTAAAAGGAGAGGAAGGGAAAAGGACATTTCAGATCAGAAAATGCTAAAGATCAAACCAAGAATTTCATAAAAAAATCAAAAACATCCTAACCCAATCCACAGCTTTCACTGCAGTTTTTAACCATACCCACTCCTTGCACAGCCAAATGGTGCTGCAGACCTATCTCCACCACCCACACCATCAGCATATCACTTCCCAAGTCATCTACTGCCTGCAGTGCTGGCAGCTTTACACCTACACACTATGTCTTCTCTGCCATGGAAGGTTCCTTTCTGCCACGGGTAGGTAGCATACAGTCACTGCCTTGTAAAAATCAAGCAAGGACATGTTGTTTAATTAAAACAGGCAAGCTGAAGGTAGGTAAAGCAGTACTAACTTTTCCCATTTATCTTACAGTAAAAAGGGTGCACACCCTCACTGCTGTAGGAATAGTGATGTTGCACTGGTAGTGATTTAAGGATGTAGGAAAGGTAAAACAGTCTTGTAAGTTAACTGAGCCACTGGGTAGAGACAGGACAGATTCGTGCAGCGGACTGGGTACCCAACAGCCTGTCCTTTTCCAGCTATCACATTGCCAAAGCACACACCTGTTTGCCAAAGCAGGACATCACCATCTGTTCATCAGGTCACAGAGTGCTTACATTTCTGGACAGGTTGCATGTAACAGGAGAAGTTGCAACATATGCAGCTCTTTCCCTGAGTTAGGGGAAAGAGTTAATAAGCAAGACAGAGTTCTAGTCACAAGAAATTTTGACAAAAAAAACAATGTTGTCAGACTTACAATAATAAATTATTTTCTCCTTGAAAATGGAAAAACATTTTCACCGCAATGGCCCAAAAAAGGAACATGTGTTCCAGTGGAACCACACATATTTCTTGTGATAACAGATGCTTTTAAAAAGCTGTCTGATGCACTACACAATCTCTGTTAAACAATTTCACCATCTCAAACATTCAGAAAGAACAAGCTCTATCAGCTCAACTTAAGATGGGAGTAACCTCACAGCAAAGCTCTTCAAAAGAGCTCACCACATTCAGAAGCACTGCATTTCACAAGAATTAGTTAGTAGAGGTTGTGACAAAAGTACATAGCTCTTTCTGGAGTGGTGGGATGTGGTGCATGCTGATGGACCTGTATTAACTCCATTACACTGTTTATGTGTTGTGTTATCCATGCACATACACACAAGCAAGTATGTTTCATGGAATGTCCAGTCTAAAGATTATAGCTGGTTCAAAAGGCAAAATTATTTTGAGAAAATTATCTGGGGCAAAACGTTAAAACATTTTTTCTCTTCCAGCCACCATGACACAGAGCTTAGCTGAGCTCTATCTGAACCACAGCCTCATTGGCTCCAAGGACCAATGACTAGCAAGGCCGTACTAACCTAACCTAGATGCTTCTCTTACCCACCGTCTTAGATTAATTTTTAAAAAGGCACAACATAAATTACAGAAGACCTGAGCATAAGAGCCACAAGCCCTCAGCACAGTACAGATATGATCACCTGCGTTAATGTCCCATATGAATGACCACACAAATGAGTGAAGTCGATGTAGCAAATCGATGTTTTATAGTAGGAGTTTTTTCTCATGAGAGTCAGCACATGTCAACACAACCTAACATATTAGTGCAGCACAGATTTTACTTTGGAGTACTTTTGAGATCCTGAGAGGAAAAGTTTTCTCTGTGTAGAGTCTATTACTAGGGCAATGTAAAGCTAAACTGGAAACTTTTAAAAAATCCACATAAACAACAGTATTTATCAGCCCATCCACATCATTGATTTAATCTCCTCTGGTAGCACAGGGGGCTATGTGTGTTAGGGAGTGTATATATACATGTTAGAGCAGCATGGGAGAATCAAATGGGACCCACATTAGGAATGACTGTATAAGATTTTCTTCTTCTATGAAAAAATACTGCCTTTCAGATGTAATTTTGACATCAATGATATATTTATACTGTGGTTTTAAAATGAAAAGTCCCATTTGTTCACAAATTATTTAAGATACAAACACATCCATCCCAGCTCCAAGTTTTGGTACATCAAGGTATACATACAGCATCAAGAACAAAAATACTCATGAGGATCTGGGTACCAAGTTTAATAGAGTCTGAGTTTCTCCTAAATACATCTACATTATCCAGTTTCCATTTATTATCATTCAGGTTCCTCTCGAACCCAAAGTATTAACCTTGTAGTCAAGGTATGCTTGAAATATTCATGGAGGAAGAGTACATTTATCACATGTTGAGGCACTTCTCAGCATAGACAAGGGTTGGAGCTGTATCAGACTTACAAGCTACAAAGTAACAATATTTAATGATCTCTTATCACCGTGAAAGCTCCTTCAAAATAAACAAATTGAAATCGTTTAAAAAAACAACTATCACACTACTGTTACTGCTGAAGAATGACGTGTGGAATTACTTATTCTTTTCAGATTGTAATTTAGCTATGAGCAAAAACAGTTAGATGCACTTGAACTAGGAGGTATGATGAGCATTCATCTTACTTCCCAGACCTGCTTAATCGATTTGTCTTTCGCACAGTCAGCTACACCTAGGGAAACGTCTACGAACACAACAGCATCCATTCCTACCCAGGAACAGCTTAAGTATATAATATAACCTCTACTCTAATGCTACACTGTGACACTAGAAAGCATTTCTGAATGAGGACATTACAGTCGCTAAAAACATGAGATCAGAGACAACCAAATCATCAACCCTTATTTTGACAAAGCTCCTGCCCTCAATTTCTGCTTATTCTCTTTAAAAGTAGCAAACCCTTTAGCTGCTCTATACCACTGCGTGGGCTTTAAAATGCAAAGGAGAGAGTACTGCTTAAAAGAAAGACAATTCTTCTAAAGCACATGAGATTTAAAAGGGGTTTATAAAAGATACAAAGAAGCAACTATTCCCAGCCACAAAAAATTGTGACTTTGAGTACCTGAGATTCTACAACATTTAGCTCCTTTATACTTTTGGCTTTGACAGGCAAACTTGTGACATAATGCCTTTGTAAAGTGTGATTGTTTTCCATCATTCATAATTAGTCCTTGTACTCTCTGGTTTGTCAGCTTGATATTAAAGAATAACAATAGTTGTCTATTATAGTGCCCTAAAAGCATTTAATAGTTCCTCTTCACTACTGAATAAGAGACTGCACTAATTAATTGCATTCCTCTGTTTCATGTTTCATAAAAACTTCACCAGAGATTTCAAAGGCACAAAAGGACATTTATACAGCCTACATTCCCTAGAAAACAGCCATTTGTGCCTTTAAAAATATATTCCTACAAGAAATGGGCATGAAAAATGAAGTTTGAAAGACTTCTGGTTAAGAATGACTCAAAAGTTCACGTCTGGCTACAGTTAGCACTTTCATCCTAAAGATGTTCACTCCCTCCAATTTACTGGTTTTAAATACACTAAAGTGGGTAACATTCCTCTCTCACAAGTTCTCTCATGTATATGGTCTATTTCATTTATCTCAAAATTACTATATAAAAACCAAAGAACAGAATCTAGCTAATTATTTTCTGCTTTATCCATAAACACAGGATGGAATTCTCTTCTGACTATCAAAACTACAGATTGTAAAATTAAGATAATTAGAAGTATGCTGTCAGATATCAAACAGAACTCTAAAGATACTAGAGCTGGAAAATGAGGTGCATTAAGGTACAAATTCTTTGTGAATAAGTATTTTCCCTAATCACCCACGTAATATCTTGGGGGGAGAGTGAGAAAGAAAGGCAGCATAGTCTGTAGCCTAGCTGAGAAATTCTGAGCACGATAGCTACAGACTCTTATTTAACAAAATACTGCACTGTGTATGAAACAGCTGTTATTTAATGCATCGCAAAACAGATTTTGTCCATGGCATATGTTAATGCAAGGAAGTAAACAAGGGATAAAGACTCTAGCTATGATTCTTATCCTACAAGTATATATGATCTTGTGCCAGGACTGACATTTTTCTTCCTTATATAATTAGGACATAGGATGCCTATTACTAGGACACCTACATAAATATTGAATTAGGACATTTATTCTTCGCAGCTATTACTATTAAGTGACTGGAAAAAGTCCTTTTACTTCTACAAATCCGGCATAAAAACTCTCAATGTAGTAAAGCTACTGCATAAATGTATTGTTCTTATAGAAGTACTATTTAACTTTGAAGTTTAAATCCAAATAAACAGTTCTCAAAGATTGTGAAATACTACAATCCTTACTTTGAGAGTCCCATTCAAAAAGTTAACATCATGGCGATACAAATGCAGTACCTGCAGTGCATAGTGCCTGTATACTTCATATGTTCACGGTCAGACTCGCCATTTCCAATCAATGTAGTTATAAACAAAAGGCCTTATTTAGCCCCTCAAAACCAGAAATTAAATACTTTAGAGACAGTTTATGCTTATTTGTGTTAGACAAACTGGGTTAAAACAAACAGCATGGCCACTGGCAGGTGTTCAGTTAAACGAAAGAATGACATAACACTGGGATAAGCATCTGACAGTGTACCAGGTTAGGGTGGATCCCTCCCCGGTAGAACAAACTCACCACAACACGTAGTTTTTTTCTTTTTGGTTTTGTTATGAAGTCAGGGGAAAAAAAAGAACAAATGTATTTCTTATAGTTTAAATATAACAGTATAGGGAAGAGAAAACAAGGAAATTATTACAAATAGATATAATAACCTGCGGGAAAACGGGGAAGGGGTCAAGCGGCGGCGAAAGCAGCAGCAGCAGCCGCCAAAACAGCAGCAGGGGAAGATAGCAGCAGGCGCAGGCGAAGCAGCAAGGGGAAAGTACAAGCTGTGCTTCCCGACATAAAGCTCTTGATGCTCCAATGAAATTATATTAACTTATCTATTGTTGCCATTATATAGCCTATCCCCAGAATATTCGCCTTACAGCTTCAACCTCCAAGGTTTCTCTGTTTTGTTTTGGTTTTTTTTGTTTGTTTTGTCTGAGGTAGGAATCTAACTCAGTCACAGACATCCAGCTCATTGCATTTATTACAAGTTGCCATGTCAGGGATTGTTTTTATTCAGCTTGGGTTAGCCCAGCCCTTCCAAAAGCCAAGGGGTTCAGGAGACTGATAAACAGCCTCAGGGCATGTAGCACTTCAGCTCACTTCCCAGTAAGATGGCAGATGCTTCAGGCAACACCTTCATTCTAAGGCACACTTTGACACAGCCAAGGATTCACTCTCAATCTTTTCTGTTCATTTTTTTTTAATGAATAAACAGTCAGCAGTTTATGGTGTGATTAAAAAAAAAAAAAATTAGATCTCATTAGGTCTCTACTTGCAAAGAAAATATTCCCAGTGAATGGATGGTTCTGTGTTTGTTGACCTAACAGTGCAGCACACAGAGGAAATCAAAGTTGTGTCAGTGAAGCCCAGTTTTAGAAATGAGAGCACAAGACTGCTCTGGTGAGCTAAATGCAGTAGAGAAACACAGCAGAAAATTCAGAACTAAGAGCATAGGCTTTTGTAAGCAAGGAATGACAATGTTACCTAATAAAAATACCAGCATCCCTAACTAGGTGTACCATTAAAAACTTTTGCTGGAGAATTTCATGAGCTGTACCCAGTGCTGCTTCTCTCTGGTTCAAAGAGCACGGAACAAAAAAAAAAACCCAAGTATTTCAAATACCTCAAATTCAGCTTTTTTCTCTCTGCATCACCCATGAAAAAAAAAAGGGGAGGGGGGTGTGCAAAACTAAGGAAGCTTGTAGAACTGCTCCACATTCACTCTACTATATAGGAGAACAAATGATGGTACTTTTCTCTGCCACGTAAGTACTGATAAATAAAACGTGTGAAGGCTCAAAATGAAATAGGAGATCATTTGCCTCTAACAAGAGTCCTGAGTTACATCACACTAACTGACCCACCACACATTTGGCCTGCTACCAGTACAACAAATGCTTCTGCATGCTCAAGAACAGCAAGAGTTTGCTCTGTCCCAGCCTCACCTCCAATGCACGGAGGGGCCACATTTATATTAATAGTCTTCATTTCAGGTCTGCATTGTAACTTTTGAGCAACAGCTGCCTGGGGAACCACTGAAGGAGTGCAGGCTGACCTGAGCCTAGGGTGCTGTTCCCAGAAGCTCCCAGCAACTAACTCAGTGCACAATATGGTTGGTGTCTTAGCAAGTGCAGTATCCCACTGAACTGGCAAAAAGCAACTTCTTTTGAACCTCGATACTTTCAGACAAGCACTAGGCAACTATTTAGAGATCTAACAAGCTGGGACCAGTCTAGATGTGATTAAAATCTTGTCTGCAAAACCAAAGGTCAGCAAATTGGACTGCAGTGTGACAGAGAGGGGAGAGTGTGCTGCCAGCATGATGCTCCCAGGGGGAACCCACTAAATGTAGCATCTCATGCCATGGGATACCTCCTGCTTGTATCAATTCTGGCAACAGAACACAAAGCATATCTACCTTAAAAAGCTTCTTGTGGAGGAGATAAGGCAGTTGGGTAAATCCCTCAGCAAGAGTGAAGTACTGGATTATTTGTTGCTCAGCATGGCTGTGTCATTTTCAAGGCAAGACCAGTTTCAAGACTTCATTTGTTATTATAATAAGGCTTTGCCTATGACACAGCTTAATTGCGTTCTGTTTTGTGTACACACTTGGTTGAAGGCTGTATTTAATAAACTTTGCCACAACACCTCATCAAGAAATATGCATATTACAAACAAACTTCTTTTTACTATTTATGGCGTAGCTTTGTCAAACTCAGCAAAACGAAACTATCTATACCAAGATAAACTAAACAAAATATTTATGCTGATGTAGCAATCAGGGCTTTCATCAGTGTAAGCTGGTAAAAACAGAGTTCTCTCTTTCTCTCTCCTATCTCTTACAAAAGCAGTGAGTGATGACTTGGGCAGGGTAAACAGCAGTCCCTATCTTGAAGGGCTTACAAATTACATCAAGAATTACAGCAGGGAAAAAAGTTACTTTCACTCCACTCTTGGGAAAGACACCACCGACAAGGTGAATTTGCCAAGGTGAAGCCAAAGCTCTGCAGGTAAAATGAAAATATGCCTACATGTTCAGCTTCAGACCTCTGCTTCTGAAAAGTTGTTGGAGCTTCGCTGTGGACTGAGGGCAATATGGAACCTTACATTTGTAACAGGGTCACTGGTTAAAACACATTTTCTGTTTTTCTCATGGTTTTTGAGTTCGGGGTATTTTGTTTGTTTTTTTATTGTTGTTTTGTTTTCTTCCATAATACCCAAACTCACCTGTCAGAACGCAGTTTAAAAGGTATATATAATTTGAGTTTTGTACCTTTTATTTTAGAAAGGTCCCTCTTTTCCAGAGAAATGCATGACATTCAGTCACAGTGGATAAGCATTCTGAAGATGAGAAGATACATGACGAGGAGATACATAACCATCTCTTTAGCCTGGAGAAGAGAAGACTTCAAGGAGACCTTATAGTAGTCTTCCAGTATCTGAAGGGGGCCTACAGGAAGGCTGGGGAGGGAGGTTTTGCAATGACAGGATGAGGGGCAGTGGGTTTAAAGTGGCAGAGGCATGTTAGGAGGAAGTTCTTTCCAGTGAGGATGGTGAGGCACTAGAACAGGTTGCTCCCTCCCTGGAGGTGTTCAAGGCCAGATTGGACGAGACCTTGAGTGACCTGTACTAGTGGGAGGTGTCCCTGCCTATGGCAGGGGGTTGGAACTAGATGATCCTTGAGGTCCCTTCCAACCTTACCATTCTATGATCTCAACAAATGACAAGCATTCTTCCCCTTTACTATTTTTCTGGGAAACACATCCTCCCAAGAAGTCAAAACGCCAGTACCATGCACATTTGTGTTAATGGCTGTGGAGAGCTTGGTGCAGGCCTGGCTGACTGAGAAGGGTCACAGCCAGGTCAACTTGATAGAGATGAGCAGAGAAGTGGGATGGAGAGCGGTCCAAGGACGGAATGTTTCTGAGATGGGGAGGTTCCAATAGAAGCTGGTAAACAGGACGCAGGTGTCCGATAACCAGGGTACAGAAAAAGAATGTTCACATAACTGTTTGATCACGTTGTTAATCACAGGCATGCATTATTAGGCGGAGTTAGCTTTCACAATGTAACCAATCATGAGCTCAACTTTTGCAATATGTATAAGCTTATTATGGATTGTATTTAACCCTAAAGCGGTGTTCAATAAAGGAGTTCTGCTGATGATCAACTGGTGTCAGTGTCTCCCTTCTCCGACAAATGGCAATGTGTTTCACACTGGCATGTACTTTTGTCAGTGGCACTGTTAGCCCAGGGACACAAAACATGTATTTCAAATACCACAAGTTCAACACAGAGAAAAGAGAACCTGAAGAAATGAGAGGCTTGGAAGAGTCCCTGTTATCAGGTCATCCACACTGTGAAACAACTGACCAACTCTACGAAATGCAATAAAAGATGCAAATTCTCCACTGCAACTCTGGAACAATTTTTAAAAAAATAAAGAGCCAGGACTTTATTCTACTAGTGGGTGAACATGATGAACAGATGGGATGATAGAGGGAGGAGAATCCCCATCATGACAAGAAATAGATACTCTCTTCAAAAAGATGACAAGACTGTCAGCAGAAGTAGCTGCCAGACAGGCCTATACTGGATGTGGTCCGGTCTGGCAAACAGAACGTGCCAGAACGTCGGGTAACCGTCCTATTAAAAGAGCAAAGACTTTTACAACACATGATCAGGTGTGAGAGGAGAGAGTAAGTCAGGAGGAGATGCTAACTCTGTCCCACTTGCCTGGTAAATCTCCCACACCGATTTTCACTTTCAAAGGCAATTTTATGCCACACAGCTTTTGACCCATTTCAGGCTTTCAAGGCCCCCACGTCACCCATGGATGATGCTGTGATTGCTGATGGTTGCAATTAGCACATACTAATAAGTCGTAAATTCTCCTTTCAGGTCAGAGGTCAACTGCTATGACTGTCTCTAAACCACGGAAATGCTGTGCCACACAGAATCCACAGATTAATCTCCAGGACAGTATCTCATTATTGCAAACAACTCCCCATCTCACAAATTAACTAATAAAATAAGGCAGAAGACCTCCCTGCCATGGCATTTTTCAGATTGCCTAGACAGAAAACCAGTGAACAAATTCAGTTATTTTTTAGGCCAGCATTTACCCTGTACACTCAGAAAGTTAAAAGAAAAACATCATCCCAAATCACAGGGTGCTGAAGTCAAAGCCAACTGTCTTGCAAACATCTTGAATCCGGGAATTCAGCGTCCTCCCTTTCCTCTGAGGACCTTTTGCAACACTACTTTGTCTAAAAGTGGGGCACTGCAAAACAAAAAGCACAGACCAACTAAAGAGGTTGTCAGAAATGGTTGGGATCAGGACACACATAGTATGGTGAGCATCTCCTTGGATTTCTGTTTGCCAAACAGAATGGTAACTGTGCTAAAGCAGGATGCCTTGAAGGTTTCATTCACATCCTTCTAACATGTTATCAGCCAAGATGTTTTTAAGCTATTTCTTTCAGGACTGTCCTGAAAGGAATATATCAAAACACAAGCATTTCTCTGAGGTTTGAGGTCTACTTCAAAAATACTGCTGGGGTCAGCAAAGTCTTTGTTAAGCTCTAGTTTCAGTTTTTAGGAAAAACACAAGAAGAAAGAAAATTTAACACTTGCACACAACTTCTCAAACCAACTTGTGCCTGTCCTCTGCTAACCAGTCCTGGGACATCACTACAAACACTTAAAAAAAAAAAAAAAAACCACCACTCATGTTGAATCACATCATTAACTACCAGTACAAGACCCTTATGAATGCACTTATTAAGTGATGTATCTTGTGCTTTGAACTTTTTCTCATTTTCTGGATGTCAAGACCTCAGCTGATATTTTAGTGAGTATACCGTACAGTCAAGTGGTAAAAGGACCCTTGCTGTACATCCCTCATGGCCACTAGTTCAGTACTGGAACAGGCACCCAGGAGTGGTCCCTGGTCACAGGCCAAATGATGTCTGGACTGATCAGAGCTTAACCTCTCCTCAGCAGACTAGTCGTGGCCAAATGACCTATGTGATATACACAACAATCTTCTGGACCCTACATGAAGCCTCTCATACCTTTCAACACGTTTATTATATTTCCTCTCTCCCTCTCTCCCAACAAAACATAAAAATACTCTGAAAGCTGAGTGCCAGCCTCTCCATGAAACACCTGGTGTGACTGCTATTGAGATGGTGCTATGTTCAAGCAATGTGGTGGCACCAGTGACCTGCAAACAATCAGCATCTTGCTGTTTTTTTCTCATAATGCAAAGAAAGAATAAATAAAGCCTAATCTTCTGGTTTGTGTTGTTTGTGTTATTTTTTTTAAACATACAACTCAATCATAGAAATGGGTTGCAGTAAAGTAGCTCAAACCAACCCCTACATTCAAACCAATGACACACCAACAGGTACTCTGCCTCACCTGCCTGTGTACTTCAAATGTTTTGGATGTATTTTCATTTCAAAAGGTTGCAATAATCAGTATGCATAATGAAGAAACAAAATTTTACAACATACTACTTGGAAAACGTTTCCTTAGAGCTTCATTAATTCACTGTTAAGCCAAATTAGGATACAGCAAGCATATCTGGAGGGTAGAAGTTAATGACATACTTGCATTTTAGTCACACTATAACATTATACAGTTGGGTCTGACTGCCACTTTTATCTGCAATAACATTATCACTGAAGTCAAGGAAAGCTCTCAGGCAAGGTCTGTAATCCTCAGGGCACAACTTTGCCAGGATGCTCAGGGAAGTCAGCTGGTATTAGTTTAACGTACAACCTAAAGAAGATCAGTTAAACCCTACCTAGATGCTTTCCTTCAGAATTATAGTGACTTTAATGTGATTTCATTACTTATGTTTGGAAGTGAAATAACCTAAATTGAATTAGGCCATTTTAATGGTGAAAAAAAGAATCATCCTCAAAGTATTTTGATGCAGTACAACAAGCTGCTTTAAAAACTAACTCATTTGTCCCATGCATCCATTCATTCACAAACCCTTTAGAAAGGTTATAGTTTTGAAACTATTATTCTGAAATATCACTTTATCAAGCTACACAATTCCACTTGCTAATGTGAAGAAACCACTAAATACTAAAGTCGTTTCCCTGAAAATGTCATCCATCTTCAGTACTTCAGTACTATAGGACTGCAAAAACACCCATTTGTAGGGTTTCATAAGTAAAATCCATTGTGGTATTTCAGGAGGTAGAAAGAGAGGTTTGAAATACCTTTGAGTTTTGCTTTAAGCAGACTAACTTCATTATCGTGTTCAATGGCTACAAACACAAAGCATGTTTCCAGCTGTAAGACAACCCCCTGCATCCTATGCAGCCTTCCACACAAACTAATTCAGGGAAGTCAAATAATAATGGATAAATCACTATAAAACAGCTCAAGTCAAAAGACAAGGCAGTTAGGTAAGGCTGAAAAGATGATTTGCACTATTTCAAGAGTACAGAACAAGCAGACATTGAATTTTATAACCTCTGCTGACAGAGAAATGAGGAGGGAAGATGAATCCAGAATGAGTGTTAAGGTAATCTCGTAGCACTTCAGAAGTACCACCTGTTTTCTTTTTAACTAGACCACTTTAAATCTCAGTGAAATACTTTCTCTTCCATCATGTTTGCTCAGAAAATCTGCAGAATCCATTACACTAAAAGTGGAGAGGTCTCTCAGCAGAGTTATAAAAGAAACATCTCTTCACAAAACAGATCTTAAACATGCAGGGCATGTATACATACGTGCAAATATAGACACACACATGCATTTTTATAGTACCTTATTACAGCACACATCTGTCAGCCTCCAACTGCATCACATGCCATGTGTTTTAGAGACATTCAGGTTTCTTATTAGAGATGAGCTAGTAACAATAAAGTACTCTCAGCTAGCTCTTGCACTCTTAAACGAGCCAGACACAGCTTGTATCAGGACACCCAGCTCTCAGCAGAACGTGACTAGACCCACTATTACTGTGGTAAGATCTTCTGATTACATGCTTTTGCGTCATGAAGAAATGAGGCACAACAGCACATAATTAAGTACATCAAAGAAGTCTGCATTTTCTTTAAATGTTCCCAGAATAGCCACATTCAAGCCTAAACTATCAAACAGACCGATCTGTGAGTTATTTTAAGTGCTCTGACAACTGCTCTCTGGAGTCTGATAGAAATTAGAGGCATTTGTAAGAAGTAGACTAAAACTAAAATATTATAACACCCAAAACAACAGTAGAAGCAAAACCAGTGTTTTGGTAGCTTCTTTTCTTTAAACCTTCCTGGCTCGCTAAATTCAGAGCAGGGACAAATTGAGATTTACAGAAGTTTTTCAAACTGAATGTTTAGCATGTGACAGATGCATATTTAATACAATGTTTGAAGTAAGTATCCAGATTAAAAGAAAAGAAATGCTAACATTAAATGCAGAGAGCTGAGCTGAGTTGATCTAAAGCCGCAATTAGAACCATGAGCTAAAGGGAAAGAGCTGTTTGAGTTGGTAGGGGAAATATCACACGCAGAATTAAGTGTAACATTTTTAGAACTGAAGTAAGCACATCAGATAAGCAGTAGCACATAATAATTGAGTATTTACACAGCTGTAAAACAGGTATTAGGAGAACTGCAAGCACACCTGTTTGGTGGTAGAGAAATGCTCTCCACCTGAATCTGTACAACAATTTGTTTTATTGCCTGTCTGCTCTGGGCTCCTATTAAGAATACCAGGAAAGGTTCAGTGACTTAAACCATCTACATCTGAGCAAACTATCAATTTAAACTGCTGGTTTATTCAGAGGAAAAGACAAGGTTACCAATAAGACCATTAATGTTTAATAGAAGAAAATATTTTATTAAAACTTAAAATGAAGGCATATTTTGCTTGAAACCCTGGAAATGGAATTGTCACCTGGGTGTGGAGTAACCTGTTACTGGGAAGAATAACTTCACTATGCTGCTTGCTACCACACTGTGCACAGAAAGCTGGATGCCAGGCAGGTCTGTCAGGGAACTAGTTTCACAAAAAAAAAGCTCCTCTGGGAAAAGAAAGTGCTCAATGTACTTCTACTAAGAGACTGACCAGTTCTTTCATGAATTAATTGGTCCTTGCTTACCAGCAGGCAGACTTATTTATCTCACCTTCAGATATTTGCATAGGAATAATGTATTAGTGCATTTGCTTATTAGGCATAAAAATAATTTTAAACTTTCTCAGGTTAATATCTGCATAAGAGCTGGTACAAACTTCCTAGTACTGTCCAATCAATACATCTGATTTCCTCATCCTCCTCTTTGCTACTTGCTCTCAGGACCTGTTGTAAGTAGTATATATTCCCTGTTCTGTTCTATTCCCCTTCTACTTCCCTGTTGGCACAACAGAAAGAGAAGGAAGTCCTGCTGCCCCGCAAATTTGATGTGCAACTCTGAGATGCTCTGTGAGCAACTCTGAAATTCCTTTTCCTACAGCCAGACTCTCTTCACAGTCCTAAACCCAAGAGCAGGAAACATATGTTGGGGCAGACAGCGAATGCTGAGATATATGCCTGCAATCTCACGGAAGCAGGTGGTTCCTTACAGATCACTGCCAATTCCAGCATCCCTGAGCAGTCCAGGGCCAGGGTGTGGCAGACGTATAATCAGTCCTTAAATATCCTTTTCTTATCCACACTGTTCAGCCCACACACAGCAAAGCCTTCATTTCATCACGTCTGGTGACACCGCAGTAGCAAAGAGATTCAAGACACAAAAGTTTCCTGTTTTCATTGTTTAGCACACTTTGGCAGAGAACTGCTCAAAAACAACTGATTCAGGTCATTAATCAGATCGACGGAGAGCTGGCTAACAATCTGTTTTAACTCAGTTGACAACTGAAAGCTGTCTGCATCTCTGAATTTGTGTGGCCTCAGTTAGTTTTAATCAGCTGAATAGCCCCTAAACCATCATTCTTATTCTCTAAGTGAAGGAGACAAATTCTGGGAATTAAACTTCTGATGTGAATAGCTGTACTCGCTTGTTCAGGGAGCACTTACAGAGAATACTCCCTTCGTATCTGTCACTCAAAATTAGCTGTTTCTTTCAGCATTGCTGCCAGTAAGCTGTTGAAAGATGAAAGTTGGAGGGGAACAAACTCAGGCAAGTGGACATCCAGATATGGTAAAATTTCGAGACTTTGAATGCAGTCCAAAAATTATCTCTTTGCCAAAAAAAAAAAAATCCAAACCCAAAAACACACAACCTACAACACCACCCACAATTAGGACTGAAAACTAAGAGGTGAGCTGTCTGTATGATTTTAAAACAGTATGTATCTGTCAGTCTCAATAGAAACACACTCAGCTTAAAAGAAACAAGTTAATGAATTGTTATCAACTACCACTAGTAACAAAGACTTTAAAAAATAACAAAAATTTAAACCCCCAACCAACTAAGCTATTCCACCTTACCAAGTATGCACTACTGCAGGATGTTGACCAAATAGCTCTTCTATTTCCAAACAGATGAGATATGCAAGTTATAAATAAGCAAGTTCAAGATGTGCATTGATATCTCATACGCCACTCGATCACTCTGCTGTCTTTCACTTACTATGGCCCATTTCTGACATTGCCTTAATTTTCTTCCCCTTTGCAGGCATTAAAAGACTGAAGAAAAATTATGCAGCCTGTTAAATGCTATCAGGTTTATCAGCACTTATCTTTTACTTCATATCGTTTCTCACCCTGCATTTCTTCTATTTAAGTAGTGCCTCTTAGCTGGTGTGAACTCTTGTCTCACTCCACAGAGCGAAAACTTCCTGGATCTTGTGTTAAAACACTAACTGTTCTTCAGAAAATGTTACGCTCATGCTTGGGTATTTAAATTACTATTCTTTAATCAATAAAGTGCACATGGGAAAAAGCTTATCAGATGGTCAGCATCTATAGACCTGAATCTTTTCATTCAGCCACTGAGGTCTTGTTAGAGGTAAAATTATTTCATGTACATATAAATTCTTCTTATTGTATCCTGAGTGTAAGAGAAAAATGGTCTGTTGTGGAGAGTTGTTTCCATGTGTAAAAATCAAGAACCTCTGGGAAATAATACCACTGTTACTCTGACCAGTAAAAAATGACAGAGTTCCTGACCATAAAATTCACAGGGTCAGCTTATGTATTTATGGTCTGTTTTGCAGCCTTTCAAAGTGCTTCAAATTAAGATAGGAATGAATGTAAAATAAATGCAGAATCCATGAAAACAAGCATCAGGGTTCAGAGTGCAAGCATGTTTTAACGTCATGACAGCCATATCCCTCAGAGTATTAGTAAAGGCAATGTTTTGTTGGAAATCATGTGGGATTTCTTGAGTGCTTCAGATCAGAAGAAAACTATACAAACAATTCTGATAACCATGCGGATATGTAACACAAGTCCTCCTCAAAAAAGGCTTAGCGTTAATGTTCCAGCATGACAAGTCAGGGACCAAGCATACAAAAGGAAGCTAAAGTAACTAAAATTGTCAGCTGAAAAGAAAGAAATGTTTTTTAAAAGCCCTTTTATATTTACATATAATTGATTCACAATCAGTTGAAGACACAGTTCAAGTTGTGCTATCCTTATGTGATATAATCAACCACAGAAATTTCTTAGGTGAGTCATTTAAGGTCTTCCAGAATATATCATTAATTTACACTCAAGTGTTCTGCTAAATGTGAAGAGTAGGAAGTGCAAAGATGTCTTACATCCTCACATTCCTTCTTCCCTCCTGAAAGGTCAGTGATAAAAGGATGCCTATGCAGCCTCCAGAGAATGCACCTGAATTTTTAAGAGGCCATCCTATGTTCTTCTGTCAGCACTGTATCCAGCCCTGGCAAGTACATGGTCTCTCTGAGAGGCTGATTAGCTCAGGCTCAGCACAAATTAACTGCAGCCTACATTTTAAGTCTTCCAAGATCAGCTTACCAAAGACTGAATAGACATACCTCACCAGAGCTGCACCACATTTTAGTGGTTAGAACAGCAGCAGCTTCTAAGAAATTGTTGGAAATTCAATGCAAGAGAGTTTAATTCTAACTCATTTCAGGTGTTTGTTTGCACTGGTAACAGGAACACAGCCCTTCCATCTTCTCTCAAGCTCAGAGGACCAGGCCTGGCTTGCCTTCATTGCCTTGTCCATTAGCACTTCAGGAGAACAATTTCTAGAGCTTGAAGTTCATGAAAATCTTGAATTCACCTGATATTACTGATGATCTGAACTTGGAAGGTTTCAGTCTTTGAACTGAAACCCCACTTGTATAAGAAGTTACACTCCTCAATACAAAAAACAGCTACATAACTGAAGCCCTACACATCCAACAGTCTGCAAGTTAGATGTTAAGTACATTCTGCCCATTAAAAGTAATTGAAGAAATTACCCATCCAATAATTACCAGATGTACACACTTCATTCTCTTTCATGCCTGATAATGAGTTCTTAAAAGGAAAGCAAGCCAAGTTCACTGCAGAAAGAATTTGGAATGACTAAGGAGGGTTTAGCTCCAGGTATTTCAGCAGGTAAATCTGTAACACAGGAAGTCTGTAACCGAGTGGTAAAGCCTATAGCTGCAACAATTCATTTCCAAGCTTCTGAAGACACCACACGCATATTTTTGCTCAGAGAAGTAACTAGTTCTACATACAGCAGCAGTACCTCAAAGACACTACACACATTAATGAAACTGCTATGAAAAATGACAGGTTTTCTATAAGTCTGGCATGAAGAACTCCACCAAAACTAGCAAAGAACTTTGCAGCAGTAAACCAAGTAGGCTTCAAATGTAACTCAGGAGGGTTTAGGCCATGTCTGAAGTAACCAGGAGAACCTCAATCCATGTCCACCCATTGCTAAAGACACTGCCAGTATTCCCTGTAGAGTCAAAGCTGTATAAAATCGAGGACTTGATAGTGGAGTTGGAATTGTATAGTCTTGTTAATCATAACTTATTACATAAGTTCCATTTCTTGGAGTTCTTGGACATTTCCAAGTGTCTCAAAAAAAAAACCAAAAAAAACCCCACCACAAAACATTTTATCTTAAAAACTAAACTGCAATATTAAATATATATGACCTCAGGATCCATACTTTTTTGCTAATATGTTACACTGAAACCAGGGTAGGATAGTTTTCTAAAAATAATTTATTATCTTCTCACCTCCAGATCCTCACAGCTCTTGAAACAGAGATCAGCAGAAAACCTCAGATGCAAGAGGACTGAGAGTGTTCTCTAGAAGCAAGCCATTTTTGTTATGAATGCCAAAGCAAACACCACTGTGACACAGACTCAATATAAGCTATTTAATATTGCCCATGGTAGGAGACAATGAACTAGAAATTAATTCGACCCCTTCACAATTTTTTTCCTTCATCCTCCTCCTCAGCAAAGCTAATGCCCCAAGCCACTTGTGAAATACACTTGGCAACTGAATGGCTGAAGCTGCCAAGTTTCAGATTTGCTTTTTGCCATCTAACAACCGTAGCATGAAGAGTATAGCATGTTTTTTGTCCATTTCTGGCAATCCCATTGAAAGCTCTGAATTTGACATACATCAGTGTTGGAGCTGCTTCTAACATTACAAGTAACTAAGCAGAGGAACTACCCAGGTGGTTCCCATGCACCCAGAAAAAAAGTTTTTACTTGGCACAGATTAAGTTCTTATTAAACACTTTGTCTGAATAAAATGTTACAATGTCAGATATAGAGCTTCGGTGTGTTTACAGGCAACCTCCATGGGTGTTTCTGTCTGATGTGACAAGACACCACATATGTTGTTGGGACGACTGAAGTACCTTCAGTGTTTGGTGAAAGAGACGAAAAGTAAAAGATGAAAACCTGTCAGCAACACCATTCATACTTTTAAAAAGGGAGCCAACCATTAGAAAATGCAGTCACTAGCTCTGACAATGATATTTTCTGACATAACAGACACAAGTGTTAAATCTCAGTTTCCTCCTGCTTAAAAATGTTATCCAAGTTACAAATGAGACAAGTATAATACCCTTCTCTGCAATAAACAGGGAAAGGGTCTCCTTTTACAATACCATACTCAAACATGTTCATTCAATGTTGTTCAATGTCTCAATCATATTTCAGGGAGGAAAAAAGGATTTGTTTGAAAGTTACAATTCTCATGGCTCAGAATTTGAAGTTCAAAAGCAGCAACTACTGGGAAGAATAAAATCTTCCAGAGTTCTCTTGATACTCATGTGATATCCATTAAATTGTAGTTTCTTCAGCAAGCCCTGGCCTATGGCAAAAGCTACACAACTCAGTGGACTGACAGTGTGTGATCAACGGCCTTGCCTGAGGATAGCAGCTGAACAGGCCAAGAGGAGGTCCCAGAATTTGTCCAGTGACTGGAATCACATGAAAGACATTCAGAGCCACAAGCAAAAAGCAGAAGTTGATTGAAGCTACAGGATTAAGGACATATCATTGCCTCCTCCCTTGACTCGTCTGCCAAACCAAAGTCAAATGGAAGGCACCCAACCTGCAGTCTCAGAATGGTGCTCACAAACAAACAAACAAAAAAAAAAAAAAAAAGAAAGAAGACAGGAGATCTGACTGGTAGTTACCTCTCTAAAAGCCAATAGTTCTGTGCTATAGGACTCTAAGCTAAATTCATTTGAGAGCACAGAAAACGCTGTATTTCATTCCCTCCGTGAGACAGCAGGGGTTCTAGAATTCGGTGCTGTGTTAACTCACTCTTCAAAGCAGCTAACAAAACCCAAAAGAAACATCACAAAAATGTGTTACAGACATTGTTTCTTTTCTTCTCTATGAAAGTGCTGTAAGTACAGAGGAATATTTTCCCCAAGTATTTACTTACCACACCTTTTTCCTCATTTTAGGCTCTGTTTATTTTCATTTAAACAAAACAGATGAAATATTTAATTTCACAGTGTAAACAATACATCAGATACATCAAGTGCTGGACAAAGTGAGCCAAAATACATTCTCTTTCTTGCTGCTATTATGATCTCCAAATGACAATACCACCTCTCACTGCAAAATACAGCAGAGACTTTTCCCAGCTAGATGGGAAAAAAGCAAATCTGAAACTTCTCATTACAGCATCCAGACAATGTGATTTAATCCTGATTAGATCATTCATTCTTGAGGGTTCCACTACAATACCACATACATCTTTATAAGCTGTATGATACCTGTATGGCAGTGAGGCTGTTCATTCCAATAAATGCCGTTTTAATCGTGCCTATTGGATATAAAAGCAGTTTTCACAGAAAAGAGTAATTACTCAAATCAGCTTCTCAAACCAACTCTGGTCTTATTTCTTTTGGTCTTGAAGCAGTTCCAAACCTAAAATGTTACTCCTACAAGGTCCATAACATTGATCTGAGAACAGAATGTCTTTCATCGAACGGGACATTTTAATAATCATGTAATTGACAAATTAATTTTAGTGTGACAGATGCTTTCAACAGCAAATTTACAAGAAAGCTTGCACATGCAAGCTACAGAATTTAAAGACCATAAAGCATATCGAAAAATGTGATTTTACACTGTCCTTGCAGCTACACTGGCTGTGTAATAGCAAGGATAAACATCTTTCCTAGTAAATCAGGAAAATACTGAATGTATATCATGCACTTAAAAGAGGTATCCAATATTGTCCTTACGGTTGGCAATTAATGTCTCCATCACAATTCTAGATTAATGGTTAATACTCCACTTACCTCTTGAGCTATGTGGAATGTGATTGCTACTACACAGCTAGCGAGTAGACATATCAGACAGTAAAAAAGGAAAGGCTCTGAGATCTATCTCAATTATCACAAGTTTGCTGTCATGTTACAGGGACAATGGCAATAAGTGGAACATGGCTATCAGAGGAAAAGTCACACACTGACAGCCAGAACAGTTCATTTCTAATTCAGCAGATATCAGAAGGGCCATGACCTAACAGAAATGCCTTTGGCACATTTCAAAAACATTCATGAAATCCATCTCTGATGATCAGTCACTGCAGTACCTTTTGAAATCCATGGCACAGTCAATCTTACAGAGAACAGCAGCTCAGGTTATGAAAACACATCCCCATGAACATATCAGGACATCAAAACAGCAAATCCCTCAAGTCTTCCCTTTGGGCATCAGACTCATCTAGAGTTATGGTATCACGGAATTGGATTCACTGATCTATTTGAAGACTGTGTGTAACTAATACTACAGTTACATACAAAGGGAAAGGATCTGATGCTGCATCCAGAAAGCAATGATCCATGTTTGTCTAAGCTGCTTTTGCTACAACAGGAAAGAAATTAATTACACATCAGAAGTATCAGGTAGGCCAGAAAATAGACAAGACAACAAAAACCAAAACCAACACACACACACAAAAACACCCACCAACTCCACACAAATCAAGATAAAATCTTCTTTCTAAAGACAAAATAGCTGGTCTTTAAAAGCCAAGACTTGTCTGTGTCTTGAGTGAGAAGAAATGTTGCTATAAACCTAGAACATGAACTGAAGCTCTAATGGAGTCTAGCCTAAAGAGTATCATTGCCAATGGCAGGAGAAAGAAAACTCATCAGTTACGACACAGTAGTCACTTACTCCACTGTGGGCACACAGACACTAAACTATTGCGCATCTCTTCCTTTCCTTCCTTTTTTGCCTCAACTTCCACCCATTGCCCCTTGTCCTGTCATTGGCATCACCAAGAAGAACCTGGTTCCATCCTCTTGACATTCACCCTTTACCTATTTGTAGACATTAATCAGGTCACCCCTTAGTCTCCTCTTTTCCAAGCTGAAGAGCCCCAGCTCCCTCAAGTCACTCTTTGTAAGGAAGATGTTCCACTCCCTTAGTCATCTTTGTGGCTCTCCGCTGGACTCTTTCAAGCAGTTCACAGTCCTACTTGACCTGAGGAGCCAAGAACTGGACATAATATTCCAGATGCAGCCTCACCAGGGCAGAATGGAAGGGGAGGAGAACCTCTCTCATCCTACTAACCACACCCCAGGATGTCATTGGCCTTCTTGGCCACCAGAGCACACTGCTGGCTCATGGTCAACCTCCCATTCACTAGGAACCCCAAGTCCTTTTCCCTTTCACTGCTCTCCAAGAGGTCAGTCCACAACCTATATTGATATGTGGGGTTGTTCTTTCCCAGGTGCAAGACTCTACACTTGCCCTTACTGAACTTTTATCAAATTTATCCCTGTCCAACTCTCCAGCCTTGCTAAGTCTCACTGAATGGCAGCACAACCCTCTGTGAACTTTAGTGTCGTAGAGGCAGGGAATTAATGTGGCCGAGTCAGGAATTATAAAAATAGAATTATTTTATTTTCCTGAAAGCCCCACCCCCAAACTATACACAAAAGTAGTTTGGGTTTATTTACAGATTCTAATTCAATTGGAAATTCTTCAAAGGATGTTATGGACAAATTCAGAGATTTAGGAAGTCAGGTAATGGGAAAGACTAAGCTATAAGCACAGCTTTACCCCACTATCAATCAGGTTGAGCAGAGAATTAATGGAACATCAGGCTTCACTCATGAAGGTGAAATAGGTATTTGGCAATGATCCCTTGCTGGATTTCTCTGTGGCTCAGCTGCCTTCTGACATTGCAAGCAATATCCAATAGTCTGAATCCAGGTGTATGAAGTCCAAGGCAGGTGGAAACACTGCCAAAGTCAGAAATGTCTCAAGACACGGCTTCCAAAAGACAGGCATTCATGGAAGCGATGCTGCCTTAGCAGCAGGGGAGAGCCAAACTGCTCGGGTCTCCCCAGTTTGGAATAGCAGCCCAGAAGCTGATTGCAGTATGGTCCAAGAGTAGCCAGGTCCAGGTGCCATCAGCAGCTCTCACAAAAGGACCCCAGGACTTACCAAGTTTGCAATTTTGCACAGGATGGTGCAAAAGTGAGGAGGATCATTCAAAGGCAGGGACGGTGCAAAACTGAGAGGCATGTAAAAAGGTAGGAGCCATCCAAAAGTGGGGATGGTCCAAAACAGGAACTCTGTCACAGCAGGAATCTGTCCTGTCGGGAGTTCTGTGAAGGCAGGAATCTTTCACCTTCTGCCTTGCTCTATTTATCCTTTTCTAGGCAAAGTGTCCATTTACCATTTTATACAGGGCACAAAAACCCAGCCAACCACCAGCCCCATTCCCAGCACGGGCTTCCCCTTGAG
Organism: Eubucco bourcierii; assembly: GCA_013396675.1. NCBI lineage: Eukaryota > Metazoa > Chordata > Aves > Piciformes > Ramphastidae > Eubucco > Eubucco bourcierii. The sequence goes on along the minus strand of VWZE01005089.1, from coordinate 203,203 downwards.
TCAGTATGCATGTGGAGAAAGGTGCCTTTTGCTGCTCCCCCTTCAAGCCTGCAGGGTTGGGGGGAGGGGAAGCAGTTTTCATGCCTTCTCCTCCCCATTCAAACCTGATGGCTTAGTGCTGTCGGCAAACTTGCTGACAGTCCACTCTGCTCTGTCATCCATGTCATTCATTAATACATTGAACAGAACTGGTCCCAGTACTGACCCCTCTGTCACAGGCCTCCAACTAGACTTCATCCCATTGACCACAACTCTCTGACTTCTTTCCTTCAACCAGTTTCAAATCTACCTCACTACCTGATCTTCCAGACCACACTGCCTCAGTTTAGCTGTAAGGATGCTGTGGGAGACAGTGTCAAATGCTTTACTAAAAACAAAGATAAACCATGTCCACTGCTCTACCATCATCTAACCACCTGGTTATGTCCTCATAAAAGGCTAAGCTATAAGGTTGGACAAACATAACCTCTCCTTGGTAAAACTTTGTGCTTGATGTGCCTAAAGGACAGCGCTGAGGGTAAGTTGTTCAATTACCTTCCTCGGGATAGAGGTGAGGCTCATTAGTCTGTAGTTACCTGGGTCCTCCTCCTTAGCCTTTTGGAAGACTGGAGTGATGTTTTGCCTTCCTCCAGTCCCCAGGCACCTCTCCTGTCTGCCATGACTTACCAAACACAGTAGAGAGTGGTCTGGCAGCAACATTATTGCTGGTACAAGACTGCATTAAATCTGGTACTCCACATCCATTTCAAGTTTGTACACACTTAAGCAGCACTTGTCTTTCAGTAAACAAGAACTCACTGTTCCAAGTACTTGAGGATGTATATTATAAACTTGATTCTGGCATTGCTGAGGATTTTAGATACAAATGATACAATATACAGCTCAAAGGAGTAAGAGAGTTTTGCAAGCCTTGGCACTTCTAGCCTGAACTATCATGTGACTTAAAATATTCATGACCAGGTTGCCAACAAAATATTAACAATTTTATGCTACTATAAACAATTACTTTTACCATTATGACTTGAAAAGTTAGCTTTTACTAGCAGATTTCCAGGTATGTCATCAATTGCTGTGGTTATTTTTAAAACACCTGCTGAAATCATTTACATGTGTCTGAAATCCACCTAAATCACTCAAGAACCAGGCAGCATTTGCTGCTGACCAAAGACATGGATGTCTTTTGCATGTCAGGACTCTGACACTGCATTTACCACCCCATTACTTTTCAAGGGACCATCCCAGGCTCACATGTGTTTTATTTACATTCATTCTGCTTCTTTCAAAAATGTTTTGTTGTTGTTGTTTTAAGCTATTTTACCTGTTTAAACCCTACTTTCCCCTCCTCTCAGAGAATATCCCCATGCAAACTTATTAAACCCTCTGGAAATAGTTCAGAAGGAATTCCCTGTTAAACAGGGACTCTTGAGGTACTATTAAGTGCTCATGCCACCTACTGCAAACAGATGAGCATCCCTAAGGTAGGGAGTATATAGCTTTTTCCTTCCACCTTCTCAGTATACACTAAGTTTGCCACTTGTGGGTACTTGGGTGCACAGAGCCAAAACCTTTTAATGCCTGAGAACTGATCCAAGTCTCTCAGGTCTAGGGGGAAAAAAATAAAAAAAGAAAAAACAAAACCAAACCACCACAGAAAAGTAGATCTTTTCATTTTCACTGTCACTCAAATCAGCCAGCCTGTTACATGACTTCTACCTTAATTTGGCAGTAACATCTCCAGGACACACTTCCAAAAACTGTTTATTTACAATGGCATTTAAAAATGTTAAGCATCTGAGGCATTACTCTCTGAACTCAGATACATCCATTTCAGACATGCTATCTGAAAGATAATCACTTAATTTCAAGGTCCAGTTATCTCACAGTTCATTCCTTTGTGAAAATAAAAAAATAAAAAAAATTAAAGGACATGACTGAGGGCAAAACTTTCCCAAAGCTTATGAAAAGCACCATAAAAGAAGACTCTTCTCATCAGGATGGTAAAGACTTGAAGCAGCAAAATGCCCTGTTCTTTGGGCAGCGTGTGCTGCTTCTCCAGCACTTTCACATATACAAGACATATAAGGGTGGAACTACAAGAAGGTTCTTGGGAAAATCTTCTATAAATAAGAAAGTGGCAGCAGGATAGTGGGAAGCAGGACTTAAAAGCACACTGACTTTTATGGCAATTTCTTATGGGGTTCTCAGCAAAAGCAGTTTTTATAAGACTAAGTGCCTTTCTACATGTCCCTTTCACTACTATTAAAAGCAAATAGGCGAAAAGTCACTGGGGTCACCACCACCACACGCAGACAGTCCCTACAAAACGAAAAGAACACCTTCTCTGTTCTTGCAGGAATTTGGCAGCCCTCACAACACCACAGCCACTCACAGCCACTGAGCTGAATTTTTCTGCTTGTTGGTTAGAGATACAGCCTTTGGGGTATAGGTATCCTTCCTCCTTTGCTCCCTCAGTATTTGGGACTGAAAGCTTCAATGGAAGTAGCTGCTTGTATGGAGCTCCTCACCATGTCCCAGTGAAGAGACAGACTCACCCACACCATAAGCATGTAAGGGTGACTGAGGGACCACTCATCGCACTCCATTTCAGTCATCCTTCCCAGCAGATGCTACCAGTACAACACGCTCAATACACCATCAGATATCTGTCGATGTCTAGTTACTGGCTAGACAGCCATACGCAGAAAGCACACAGAAAAAACTTGGTCTGGCTCAGCCAAATTGAAGAACTCCTAAACATAAAAAAGACAAAACATGTTCTTTAAATTAGCATGCCATGTCATGTGGTTACTGGCTTAAGGACAATACACATGTTGGAAAATGCAATGATTGGCACAGCAGCGAATACACTTAAAATGTGTTGTTTCCCTAGATAGCTGTTGTTTATCTTGCAAGAATTACTTGCTAATGACACATTACATAATAAATATCCAATTAATTGGAAAATAAATCTCTATGTTTAGCTTGACTTAAGCTTGTTTGTTTACATGTCATCATCTCTTCTTAGCAAGTGCAACAAGAACACCAGCCGTACACAGATATTTCCACTGGAACTCTCCATCAACCTTGGTCAGGCCAAATCTTGTTTTATTTATTGCACAACTTTTCTAAGAGGTAAATACATACTGTCCAGGAAATAACAGCAGAGTTGTTTTCTCTTGACTACATCAACATGAATAAAACTGTTAGGGAAGACTTAATCTCTGAAAAAATAAGTCTCTGATATCCCAACACGACACACTGCCTAGAGGAAGCCGCATGAACATGCTAAATGGACGTGTTTGACTCCCACAACTTCACTGTTCCAGAGCCCTAAAAACACTTGACAGTGTGTTTATGTACCCAAAACAACCCTTTCCCATGGAATTTCACCAATTTTATATGCCCTGGGAAATGAAGAGCTGGAACACATTCAATACAAGCAAATACAAACAGTAAAACAAGCCAAGGGCTCAAACGGCTGAAATTTTTAGAGGTGATACACAACAGAAGGCAACAGTAATTTGTTTACTATGATTTTCTATGCAAAATACAATAGCATGCTTTATAACCAGAAATACGGATTAACTCTAATGGAAATGCTGATACAGAAAAAGGCAAAATGCAAAAATGTTGCATTAACTGGAAAAATGTTTGCTTTCTTGAAAGGATATCATTTAGGTAATGATTATATGGAAATGTTGGATAAGTCCAAGGTTTCTCCCCAACACTAAACCATACTACACCCTCCAACTAATTACTTACAGGAAGGCATTTAGAAAAATTAATGACAAAAAAAAAACCAAAACAAAAAAAACATACCACACCTTCTGCACTTCCACTGTATCTAGTGAAAAGTAGTGTAATTTCCAACAAAAAAAAATTATCTGGCAACTATTTAAGAAAGCTTTTTACATTTGGCTTCAGGTTTTAAATATTAAACACACTAGAGACTGCTTTAAAAAAAAAAAAAAAGTATACATATTTACATTGCTGTGGCACAAAAAGCCCAGTTACAGGTCAGAATCCTGCTCTCCCAAGCATGCAACTATTTCACAGCTGGGATTGGAAGAGAACATGAGAACAGCACTGCATTATTTGTTGTGCAGCCTTGAACACTGCAACCTGACAGAAGGGGACTCTTGGCCCATCTGCCAAGGTTATAACCTGTCCTTTTTAAAGAAACTGTTCCTTCACAGCAAAAGGAACCTTGGTTTAATATTTCATCTGAAGGACAGAGCTTCTATTAGGGACAAACTCAATCTTATTTCTTTTGAGTAAAGGTTAGCTATGAATTTTCAAGGTCTGCATTACAAATGCTGGAATTCCACAGTACATGACAGCATAACAGAGCATCAACACTGTGACTGAACAAATATCAGGTCTTCCAAGTATTTTCTAATGACTGCAGCACCTGCTAATATCAGACTAACACTCAACTAAACAGCAAAGAATTTCAGTTTTGTTGCCCTAGCTCTTACAGCGCCATCTATAAAAGCTTTTGTAGTTCAAAAGGACATAGTAGTATCTGACACAAGTATTCTATGAACACTTGGAAGAATTAAGTTTCAATCATTGAGCTACAGTCATGAATTTTGACACTTTCACATGTCCAAGCTAAGAATCTATTTAAAAAAAAAAAAAAAAATCAACACTTTGTCTTACAGATACAAACACCTTACAATATTAAAGCTAGCAGAAACCATACAGGCACACTGTTGGATGATAGAATGGTAAGGCTGGAAGGGACCTCAAGGATCATCTAGTTCCAACCCCCTGCCATAGGCAGGGACACCTCCCACTACTACAGGTCACTTCAGGCCTCATCCAACCTGGCCTCTAACACTTTCAGGGAGGGAGCAGCCACAATCTCCCTGGGAAACCTATTCCAGTGTCTCACCACCCTCACTGGAAAGAGCTTCCTCCTAACATCCAGTCTAAATCTCCCCTCTGCCAGTTTAAGCCCATTGCCCCTAGTCCTGTCATTGCAAGACCTTGTCAATAGTCCCTCCTCAGCCTTTCTGAAGGCCCCCTTCAGATACTGGAAGGCTACTATCAGGTCTCCTCAAAGCCTTCCCTTCTCCAGGCTGAAGAGCCCCAACTCTCTCAGCCTGTCCTCACAGGAGAGCTGCTCCAGCCCTCTGATCATCTTCATGGCCCTCTTCTGGACCCACTCCAACACTTCCATGTCCTTCCTGTGCTGAGAGCTCCAGAACTGCACACAGTACTCCAGGTGGGGTCTGACAAGAGCAGAGTAAAGGGGCAGAATCACCTCCCTTGCCCTGCTGGCCATGCTGCTCTTGAGTTGTTGTCTGGGCTGCATGTGCACACTGCAGGCTCATGTTGAACGTTTCATAAACCCAGACCCCAAGGTCCTTTTCCTCAGGGCTGCTCTCCAGACATTAACCATCCAGCCTGGATTTGTGCTTGGGATTGTGCCTACCCAGGTGCAGGATTTTACACTTGGCCTTGTTGAATTTCATAAATGCTGTAGGTTTCATATGAATACAATTACAGAGTTTTATCCCAGAACTTTCAATCAGTCTCTTGCAAAGTATGTCAATGAATCTGACAAGACATCAGATTACATTTCTGTCAGCTTTAACAACAGATATTTACTTTTATTAATTACTCCAATCAATCACAAAGGATAAAAGTCAACTTTTCTATCTAATACTTTTACTTTTGTTCACCAAACACGGATTGCAGCAATGGTCTAAATTTACTAAGAAGCTCTCAAATTGAAATTACTGCCTCCAAATACTGCAAAGTTAACACAAACCCTCTACTTCACAGTGAGGTCTATGACCTACATGTCAGGATATTGAGCAGTTAGGATTTGGTTATCAGAACAATTCTGTCCCAAACTTACAAGAACCAGCAGCAATCCAGCAGGATTTACCTTGTTCACATGACTCCTCTCCCAACCCTCTACAGTTCAGTTTATAGTTTTCCCTTTTACCAGGACCCAGCCTCAATCTCCCTACCGAGGCAAACTAACCAGTCATTCATCCTAAAAATAAATTAGTACACTCATCAATTTATTCCAGTATCATTCTTCAGTCAATGCAGTGGGCTGCATCCTGAGCTTTAGAAGTGATACTCGGTCATGCAGCAAACATCACTGCTTCTGCAACTTTTCCTTAATGCAGTCATTAAGGAGATTTAAATCTAAGACTGTTCTCTCTTTTCAAGAAAGTTTAAATAATTTTATGTCAAACAAAAAAGAAAAAAAAATTCATTCATATCTCTTTTTGTTTCTCCAAAGTCAATGACAATATCAAAAAAGCTACAGTTATTGCATTTTTCAGCAGAGCTCTGGTTTTATTTTCACAGGATCACCAAGGTTGGAAGATACCTCAAAGATCATCAAATCCAACCAAATACCACATATCTCAAGACTAGACCATGGCACCAAGTGCCACGTCCAAGACCACCTTGAACACCTCCAGGGACGGTGACTCCACCACCACCCTGGGCAGCCCATTCCAGCAGCCAATGACTCTCTCAGTAAAGAACTTTCTCCTCACCTCAAGCCTAGACTTCCCCTGGTGAAGCTTGAGACTGTGTCCTCTTGTTCTGGTGTTGGTTGCCTGAGAGAAGAAAGTAATCTCCTCCTGGCTACAACCACCCAACTTTTTTGCAACTTTTGAGTTGTTTGTTTCTGGTTTTTTTTTAACCACAGCATTACTTCATTGGACAAAGCATTAGAATCTATGCTACTTTGAGGACTTGAAATTATGTTTTTTAGCACATAATTTACCATGAAATCCAACTCCATGTTTATGTTGAAGTGGCTGCAGTCTCATCTGTGCAACTCCTTATCTTTGCTTGCCGCCACAACACTTACACAACGGCAACTTGTGTGTTTTGCAGTTTCCTCAACTCCACTATTCTAAGAGACTGCAAAAGAATTGTGCAATGAAATCATCGGATCAGCAGAGAAAGTTGTGATAGCAGTAATTACATAGAAAGAACCAAATTAAGTAATTTTCTGGATTACAAGTTTTCTCATTTTGCTTTCTATGCTTCTAGGTAAGTTCAGCATCATTAAGAACAAAACTCTTTAACAAGTCTCAAGGGTTACACACAATCAGCCATAAAATCACTCTGAAAGAAGTCCACATGCCTGGAAGTTTTGTTAGCACCTAACATCCTCTCCACTGATAATTATTTCCAGTTACTTTAAAATGCCAAGTTAATGATTACACTGGTAATAGCAGGTGGGGATTCTAAACAGCTGGCAGAAATCCTTTCCTCTCCTACATTATGCCTCATTGCTATTCCCCTGGAGAAACAGCAAGCGGAATGCCCTTCCGGGAAGATTCAGACACAAAGCTAATGATTACCCACATAGGTGTGATGCAGTCAGAAAAAAAAAAAATCTAGCCCACCAAGTAAGGCACACCCTTACAAAAACATTGACATCTCCCATAGTTTCAGACTAGTGTCTGAATCAGACAGAATCATAGAATGAGTTGGAAGGGACCTTAAAGATCATCTAGCTCCAACCCCCCTGCCATGAGCAGGGACACTTTCCACCAGACCTGGTTGCTCAAAGCTCAAATCCAACCTGGTCTTCAATACCTCCAGAGAGCAGGAATCCACATCTCCCCTGGGCAACCTGTTTCAGTGTTTCACCACCCTCCTTCTAATTATTTTTTCCTAATATGTTATCTAAATCTGTCCTCCTCAAACCTAAATCCATTCCCTCTTGTCCTATCACCACAAGGCTTTGTAAAAAGTCTTTGTCATAGGTCCCTTCCAGGTATTGGAAGGCTGCTATAAGGTCTCCCCAGAGCCACCATCTCTCTAGGTTGAACAACTCCCAACTCTTGCAGCCTATCCCCACAAGGAAGGTGCTCCAGCCCTCTGATCATCTTTCTGGCTCTCCTCTGAACACACTCCAGCAGACTGATGTCCTTCTTATGTTGGGGATGCCAGAACTAGATGTATTACTCCAGGTGAGGTCTTGTGAGAGCAGAGTAGAAAGGGAGAATCACGTTCCTCATCCTGCTGGTCACACTTCTTTTGATGCATTCCAAGATATGGTTGGCCTTCCGCGCTGCAAGCTCGCATTGCCAAGTCACGTTGAGTTTTTCCATAAACGGACATTCCCAAGTCCTTCTCTTCAAGACAGCTCTCAAGCCATTCCTCACCCAGCCTGTATTTGTGCGTGGAATTGTCCCAACCCAGGCGTAGGACCTTGCACTTGGCCTTGGTGAACTTCATGAGGTTGACTTGGGTCCACCTTTCACACCTGTCCAAGTGTCTCTGCATGGCATGCCTTCCCTTCATCGTGTCAACCAGACCACACAGTTTTATGTTATTTGCTTTACCAAGCACATACTTTATTCCCACTTTATAGCATTTCCACCCATTCTTGAAGCTACTATCCTCACACCACACTATTTAATATTGTCTGCCCCTGCAACAGCAGTACAGTGGCATCTTCAGTGACACTGAAGAGCTACTCTGCACCAACATCTCAGACAGGAAAATCTGATCTCCCAGTCCCAGGAGCCTATAATGCTGCCTGTACAGCCCAGAGACAGCAAGGCAGAGATCACTCTGCAGAAATCACTCTTTGGTAGGAAGAGAAGCACTGTCTCCCCAAAGCTGTTTAAGGAAACAACTATATTTAGCTTCTGGCTGAGGGTTTCAAGATTCTGTTACAGCCTGTCTGGTGGCCCATCTCACCTTTCTACCAAAGGACAAATGACAGATAAAGCCAAGCCTCATTTACCTACAGAAAACTCAAGAAAGCAGCGCAGAAAAAAAAAGAGAGTCAGCATTTTAAAAGCTACTAATATTTAGTACGTTCTAAACTGCCTAACCAGACCTCCCCTTTCCCATATCTGCAATAGGATGATGAGGAAGGAAAACAGAAGTTTAGCCCTCTGCTTTGAGAGTTTCAAGGTATTGAAGGCCAGCACTTGACCTGTCACACCACAATTAGACACCTGCAGGTGATCAGGAAATTCTGCATTGCTTTAATTAACTTTTAAGTTGTCAAGGAATGAAGCATTACTGCTAGAAGGACAGATCCCAGTGAAGAACCTATCTCAAGGTAACCAGCTGGAGGAGGTAGGAGTTAAGTCAACAGCTACAGTATCAGTCAATAAGAAGCACCCTTGCTCACACAGGATAAGCAGGCTTCAGGGGGAATGCCAAGAGAAGTGGAATTTAAAAACAAAACATTCTAAAAAGCAAAACCTTTTTCTTTCTCCAAATACAATTAATCCTGTTTTAAATACACATATTTACATTTTACACACTACTTTTTGTCATCACGATCATGGTGCTCAGGAAAACTTACTACTGCAGCTCAGCTCCACGTTCCAGTACCAGCTTTTGGATCAGAGCTAGCCCACACATTGCTCCTATGTGCCTGCAGTGTGTGGCACTCCATAAAAAACAGCGGCCATTAGTTTATTCTGAGTACTGCCATGGCAATTTGGCAACACAGAGTCATAGCTGGAAAAGACCTTCAAGATCATCAATTTGAACCACTAACCTAGCACTGCCAAGTCCACCACTAAACCATCCATGTGCACCCCATACTTTTTGATCCCTTTCAGAAATGACGACTCCACCACTTCTCTGGGCAGCCCATACCAATGCTTAACTGCTCTTGCGGTGAAGATGTTTTTCCTAATGTCCAGCCTAAACCTCCCCTGGCACAACTTCAGGTCATTTCCTTTCATCCTCTTACTTGTTACCTGGTGAAGAAACTGACCCTCACCTCACAACAACCTCTTTTCAGATAGTTAGAGCAACAAGGACTCCCATCAGCCTCCTCTTCTCCAGCTTAAACAACCCCAGTTCTCTCAGCTGCTCCTCTAGACCCTTCACCAGTTTCATTGCCCTTCCCTTGGATATGCTCTAACAACTCAGCTCCAGCTGTCCTACTGGCATGTTTCATTCTTGCTCCCATATCCTACTTTCTCTGGAGCCAACATCACCCAGGCTGTTCTCCCCTGGGCTACGTGAGCTTGCAGGGAGTTGTTTGGACCTCAGTGTCACCTGCATCTTCAAGCAAAGCCTGCTACAGAGGAGCATTTATTGGTTTCCCCTAAGCCCTGGGAATGAATGAGCTACAACTGAAGGGTTTGCAGCACACGAGCAATACCTAACAGGATGCGATACAGGAACATGGGTTTAGAAGCTGGACAGCCCACGTACATATTAGAAAAAAAAAGAACACCACAAACCAAGACAATTCCTAGTATGCTAGGACACCAAATAAACACTGAAAATTCAGAGAAAGGCAGAAGTCCCCTTAGCGTGACTCTGCTCATTTCATGCAGCAGCCTGCACAATTCAAAGGTCAAAGGACACAGACTTCTATCCCAGGGTGTGTTGGTGATGTGGACATTTGTGAATTAGCACTTAGATTACATTCTATAAAGAAGGTCCTGGGCAAAGAAGAAATTTCTGGGTACAACACAAAAATCTCTGGAAACCAATGCAGTTTCAAAAACCAAGCCTTAAAACTGGCTTCCTATCTTGACAACGTGAACCCACTTAGATACTGCATGACTTCAAATATTCAGAGGCACAGAAATTTTTACTTCTTGCTTAAAAAAAACAAACAAACAAATCTTCTACTTCACATTTTCCTACTTCAGTGAAGGACCTTACTCTGAGTTTAAAAACCACACATTTTAACTTGACAACTTCAAAAATAGTCTAATTGAAAAAGAGTCTGGTGTGCAAACTAAATGCTCTAAGCTATCTTTCTGTGGTTTGCAAAGGGAGGTTTGGGGTTGGTTTTTAATGTTTTTTTCCCTTCCACTTCTATGCAATATTCATTAGTTATTTGCATCCTGATCTAAGATTTCAATCCCAAAAGCTGTTTATCATCAGTGTAACAGTTTCAAATGGATGCAAACCAGAAAGCTGCTTACAGTTCTGAGATTGCTAGATGTAGTTGGTCGAGGAACTTTCCTCCCCCTTAGTTGAAATTTACCAATCTCAGACAGATTGTAAGCAGGATAAAGCTATATTTACAGCAAAGCTAAATTTACATGCATACATACACAATATATTTACATATATTTACAATTATATACAATTTAGAAATAATACAGAAATCCAAACCTCCTTCCCAGACAAAGAAAAGAAGCCCAGAAGGGGCCCAATGCCACCCTCTCTCTCTCTGACAGAAAAGCAGCAAAGCTTACATGTTACCTGGTTAGCCAAGGTTAGAAGAAGATATTAGAGAGAGAAGTGAAGAGATCCAGTACTCAGAAGCAGAGGGCTGAATTGTTTATACTTTGGCTCTTTATACCTCTAAGCAAACCAAGGAATGACACAGACTTTATCATTACTATTATTTTACAATCAATGATCTAATTTCTCTTATTAGAGTATTGCAACGAGCCTTAAACCAGCACAGTAGATAAACAGTGCTCCTCCAACCTCAGTTCACCACTGCACACCAGCACTCTGACCAAGACCAGCAGTCCAAAGTTTCACCATAGGTCACTTCATAACTTCAACATGTTTCTGACTTACTGAAACATCTCTCATACTTATTTACTAAGTCACTTGCTTTATAGATAAGATAGATAGAGGAGTAGTGGATGCAGAAGATATTCAAGAGGACAGGTCAAAATGACACTTTATTAAATAGAAGGCTTTTTCTACATTGTGTGCATCAAATAATGCATGGTATTCACTTCATGATCAGTTTGATAGAATGCATAGTTAAAAAGTAAGAGTCCCAGACCACACAGAATCTTGTAATATATGGTGGGGTTTCTTATCATGTTGATTTATACAACTGTTTATTAGTTAGTAGCTGTGTGACTGGAATTGAGTCTCTAGAGCAAACATTGTCATTATAATTACACCAGACTCCTCCGGGACATCGTTCATTTCACAGGTACATTAACTTCTGAGTTAGAGGTGGGTTGGGTGGTGAAGATAATAAAAAGCACATGCACAGACAGCATAGGTCTATGTTTGTGGCATTTAAAGCTCCATAACACTATTTTTTACAAACTCTGGGGAAAAAAAACAGGTATATCCAGACACAAGAGACAGATTTATCTCCAAATTTAACAGAACATAGCTTTATTAATCCATGTTAGAACATGACCTACCTTCAATCAAATCCTGGTTGGTATTGCATCATCACCTCAGTTACTAAATACAAAGGAAAGTACAGATGGACAAAGAAATAGCATAATATTTGTCTTTAACAAAATACAAGCAAGTCTGGATTTAAAACAGAATTGTGCATTTTGCCTTACATGACAGTAAGCAGACACTAATGTCTATTCCTATTGCCTGTGACTGTAACTCAAGTCAAACATGACATTCAGAAGATCCAAAGGCATTCCATTTGGTGTGAATAGGCTTCCTTATAATGAAATTTAATGAGTCTGATTCTATCACCTACAGAATCAAGTATGAAAAACTGTAATTTTTAAAAACTCTAAATGAACATGTATATTTGCTTTGCAACTAGTCCTGGACAAGACCTAGTCTCAAAAAGAAAGAGCTCCCACACAGCCCTAGCAAACAGGGCAGGTAAGAGTCAGAGCTGCAAGTAGTTGTCCCACCTCCTCTGATACCCATACAACTTTTTGGAGTACATAACACAATAAACCCAGGGCCCCCTTATTTAAAGGAGGGGTAATTGTAGTCTCCTTACCACAACTCCAATCCCACTCAGACTGTGTGCATTCTCTGGCCATGTGCAGCTTGGTTCTTACAACACCAGCCCAGGCTGACTGGTCAGACAGTTTTTCTTCCATAACAGACACAAAAGCCATACCTGTGGTACGTTGCATCCTTAAGCACCAATTGGTCCCCAGAACACATTCAGAGGGTGACTGGCAAAATTCTTTGAGAGCTCAAGGGGCGATAATAGATGATAGCAAGCAATCAAGTCACTGCCCATGAGAGTTGTACTCACACATAAACTTACTGTTGTGCCAATTCTTGCAGGACAACAAAAGGGAAATAAAAGACAGTAAGATGCTGAAGTGAACAGTATCAACTGACTGGTAATAACTCCCTTGACCCTTAAGCGAAGTCCTCTTGAGATGTATGGATAATTCTACTCAGTCCCATCTCCATTCTGCTGAAACACTCAGGTTAAATTGAGTTTTGTCATTTACCAGATGTTACTGAACTTCAAAGCATGGTACCTTCTCCTCAGACACAGCACACTTATGTACTGGTGTATTCGAGCATATCTCATGTATGTGAACAGTGTTTACAAGTTCATTGCCGTGCTGGTGACAGGGAAACTCTCCATCTTTGCAGATAAAAAACACAACCAAGACAAAGGGGCTTTTACTGAGCTAGCAACAAGGCAACTCTTTCCTCAACCAGCTTCTGTCTTAAATGTACTAAACCTGCAACAGGACCAAAGTAGCCTTTTCAGGTTGAGTCTTGTCTTGAAACAATGCTGGTTTGTTTGGCATATGACTCTACAGCTAGTAACATGATTGTTCACACGTTCCCAGGCCAATTCTATAAATTATTAACAGCAGGATTAATGATACCAATATATGAACAGTAAGACTACAAAACAATCTATATTCTGAACATAAAGCCAAGCCAATTAAACAACATATCTAATGATGTTAGGATATAACAACTGAGTAGATTTTACAATTTCTGAAACATCCTATTAAGATTGTGTGAAGTGTTTTAAATCCCCTAGATCTTACTCTTTCAGCCATACCTATATAACTGGCATCTTTTTAGTCTCTGAGGAATCTACTGTAAATTTCTAATGCACTCACAATTCAGAGATAATTCTTGCCCTGGTGCCACCATTATTTAGGTTAAACTCAAATGGATGCAGCTGAAACTGCTAAATTTCACAAATCTCAAATAGAGATATTTAAGCTCCATATTTCAAATCCCTCTTTTGAATCAAGTACAGTGGGATTGGGGCATTAGACTCTGAAGACCCTGAGGGATCTCATACTGGTCAGCCACATATTGGTCAGTTATTTTAGACAACAGGAAAACTGAAGCATGCTCTGCTCTCACAAAAGCTAGGACAAAGACTAGCTGAAATCACCAGGTGTGTATTTCATTTCAATCTCTCTCTTTCAGTTCAACCTCCCAACCCACTCTGGAATCACGTAGTGTGACCTGCCAGCCACCACCACGCTCTGCACTGTGCAGTTAAAATAGAATGTCAGACTCAAGTCTGAGAAGCCTGGGATGCAAATGCCAGTTCCAGGTCACAGTCATTTGCACTTTGGGAGCTATAGTCTGAGGCCACACAAAATTGCACCAGTAATGTGAGCCAAACATTTCTTAAGTCTTATGACACAGAACTGTTTTAGCAAGTTTGGACTCTTATTTAAAGTCTTTGAAACCCTCAGATGCCAACAATGTTTGAAAGTCATCTATAGATCACCATTTTCTGTCAGAACGAACAACATAAAACTATTACTTGGGCTCCAAGCTGAGGCTGTTGCAAACTAGCACTTTTGGCTCGATTCATTAAAATTACCACTTCTGTTTCTCATTGTTCTGATGATATAATACCATAGCAACAAATGAGAAGCTCCAAATCATGACTCTGAAAGGAAGTGCATAGTTCCTGTATATACAAACTTTGATCTACTGCAGGATGGTCAACAGCATCTGTTACTCTAATATCCCACATCATTACAGCCATTTAGCTAAACAGATCAGAAAGAGACTGTTCCATTAGCCATCTTCCTGGCAGACATTCAGGGAAGTTGCTGAGTGGTCATGACAAAGTACCAGCATAAACCCAAAGGATTTGGATGGAATGCTGTGGTTAACTACCTGCATTCTTCAGTGGTAGAAGCCTCATGATTTTTTCTAGGCTCACATTTTTACCTACATAATTAGACATGTGTTTTATCACTCTAAAGAAGCAGACACACAAGTGACATGTCATATACAATTATGTCTGTAACTTCCAGTCCAACCACATAAAAATCTCTTGTACATTTTAAGCATGCTCTGAAGGGTACCTGTGAAGAGTTATCTTAACATAATACGGATGTATCAGAACTGCACGGTGTGTGTGCGCTATAGAGCCCATTCAGAAACCAAAACAAACAAAACACAAAACCAAACCAAACCAAACAAAACAAAACAGCCCCACAAACCAGCAAAAGTCATCTTCCTGCATGAGCAAGAGAAAAGAGGACATGCCCAGGAAACTCAAACACAAGTCAAGAGAACTGTGTACACTGACCCTATCGCTTCTGCGCAAAGCGGAATTTGAGGTAGGAGGAGCAATGAAATGATGGAGGACACAATTTTAGCCTGAATCCTATTAAGTGCTGAATTAAATGTCAGGGGAAAAAAAAAAAGACATTATGAAATGCCTTATGCTGCTTCTCAACTAAGAAAAAAAGGCATGTTCAAGGAATTAAGAGATCTGATTTCAACAATTAGCTTTGCAACAGGACTTCTGAAGAAGCTAAGATACTTCCTCCATTGTAATAACAAAGGGTAAATAGATCTCCCCTTACACAAAAGCTATGAAGCCAAAATGATTTTTTTTTTAGTCGCTGAAATGTAGGAACATTATGAAAATGTGTGCAAACATTTCAGTCTGCAAGTCAGAATGGTTGACTCGACCTCCAGTTTCCTTTACCTTATCTATAAACCCTTCCTGCATATCTTTGTTGATTTCAGTAAAAATATTGATTGGAAGTTCAGCATATACTAAAGAGGGATCTAAATCTGGATATGCAAAAGATACTGGTATGAGCTGTCATTGATAAGATACATCTGCAGTCAGTACACTGAAAACCTACTTCTGGCAACAGAGAAGCAGTGCCACTTCTCACACTGATTTTCTACCTTTAAAATTACACTGTATGCAAGTCTAATGAGAGATGCTTTTCACCTCATCCATCTAGTACATATGACATCATTATGCTCCAAGAGTACTACTGCAGCATCTCTGACAGGCTCTTTCCAGAACTTTCACTAGCAAAAATGTCTGACGGCTTCAGTCTCCTGATATGTCTGCAAAGGGTACAGTGCAAAGCCAGTGATTTAACTGAGATCATTTTAGACCATGACACTTACTGATAACATTCAATGTGAAGAAGACAACTTACTCTGCATACCAGTTGTTTACAACCAGCTCTAAACCACACACTGAACAAAGGATGTACTTTGTACCTACACCTTTGCATTGTCTACCAGGCTCCTTTGAATAGCATTTTTACAGGGTACTGACAGACACTTATTAATTACAACAATTGTTAAAGTATTTTTCTTCGCTGTCAAGTACTAGTTACTTATTCGCTACCTCACTGAATTATGGACTGTTGTACGATTATGACCAATTACACTGCTTTTGAAGCAGTGCTCATACAAGCCATTGGAGATCCACACTTAAGGACAACTCAACTTCAAGGAAAAGCCATGAGCTAGGGAACTGAAGGGTAAAGTTCCAGCTATCTTCAAATCCCAAAAGTATAACCCCAGGTACTTTTCCTGGTGCAGGGAGAAGCATTTATGACATAACAAACCAGTCTAATCCTCTCTTGTGGTACGCGACTGCTAAGAACATGACAACTCCAAGACTCAGAACATCCTTGAAACAGCACTGCTGTAGCTCAACACATGTGATGCAAGCTTCCCTTCAAGCACATCTGGAAACTTCTAATTACAGCATGGAGTGGAGTGGTGGAGTGCAGTACAGTGGTGGAGTAAAGATCTGGGTATGTAGACTGGCTTGCAGAAGTGCCTGACAGATGACTTTTGAGATGCACCACTGCAACATAGATTTCAATGACAAGGGAAAAAACAGCTCATGAAGTCCTGTCTTACCTTCAGTAACAACACAGCCCTATACTTTACTACTTAGCAAGCAAATATCAATTAAAAGCAGAAAAATCAGCTCAAGTTTTTTTTTTCTTTTGATGGAAATCACAGAACAAAGCCACCTTTTGTGACACATTGTATTGTTCTTCAGGTTCCTTTAAATAAAGAGCATTTTTAACTTTTCCAGTCCCAAAGTTGAAAATGCCTAAGACAAATTACCCATTTCTCTAACCACACTCCCTGTATAATTTTTGGCCATATTCCTAAATTTCAGGTATTAGTGTTCCATTTCATAGTACTTTTTAATTAAGACCTTATGTCTAACCATCCTGAATAAAGCCAAAGCAGACAGAACAAAAGACAAAACACTGTCTTCAACATTTTTGTTATCATTTTAACAGGGGCCTGAATGAGCATCACTTAGTACCAGACAGCTGTACACTGCTAATCAATATTTTTATTACTACTCTTGTTAAAACAGTACTTACTGCTGTTTATCAATCAGAGATAATGAGCTCCCTGGATAGCAAGCCACCTGTCCATATTATCTGGAGTCCTCTTAAGTGAGACATACCGTACAGGTAAATACACTACAACTCAGTTTATTCAACATACTGTGATCAGCAAGGCAGCACTTGCCTAGGTCAGCTGCAAACTGCCTTTCAATAAACAGTATGTGCAATAGCCGGCACTGCAGCTGTGCAGTATTGGCTAAGAACACATGGATTTCTCCAGTTCTGAGGTAGATTCTGTCATGTGGAGTAGCCGGGGATGTCCTGCTAGGCACTTAGCAGAACACCACTGGTCTGATGGCGTCCACAGATACCGCAGCCATGGCAGCATCGAAAGGCTCAGTTAAGCTCTGCAAGCACACTATGACAGGTCTTAAGATCAGGGGTAGATTCTAGTAATCCCCAGCTCCTAGACAGTACAAGAGTTTGCTGGGATGTGGCACGTGAGCAGAAACAAGCTTTTCATGTATAACTGCAGCCTTGTGACAGCAATGTTACATATAGTTCCAAAGACAAAATTGTTATTGGGGTAACTGAAAAGCCAGTGTTTAACACACCCTGGAGATAAAGGATTTCAACACATTCTTCAACCTCTCAGAGTTCTCTTGTACAACATACCTTGGTTCTCTCATACAATGCTTAGTGCATCTTGGAGCAAAGCATGTGACTGTCTTAAAAGCAGACTCAATCTCTACTCTGGAAAATTCAGACAATGGAAATTATTTTTCCTGGTACATGAATGAGGACAGAAACCTAAATGTCACAGCACCCACTCTTCCCATCCAGCACAAGTGCAGGATGTTCCACATCAGTGGAGCTACATCACCATACTAGGCATCAGAGAGAAATGTATTACTGTCTTAATAGATGAAGGTTGGACAATGACATCAAGAATTCAAAATACACTGGCAAACAGGTCTATGTGGAAAGATTAATTAGGAGAAGCAATGAAGATGAATACTCATTTCCTGCCTAACTCTGATGTGATGGTTCTGTCCTTATACACTAACACAGACTTTACTAGTAAAAAGCTTTAAAGCAAGGAAAGACAGTGTTAGTACAAAACTGACATTTATCACTAGTCACTTGTATTTCAAGAACATTTTTCAAACTCCTTAACAAAACCAAAACCCAAAACTTCCAAAGGACTGCATTACATTCACACAGGAAAAGAACATATATGGAGACATAATATGTGTTATTTAAAGATCCTTACTTTCAGAGCACAAGCTCTTAAAGAGGAGTGTGGGGGTGAGTGTAATTTTAAAACAAAACACACTCACACACACACACACAAAAACCAAAACAAAAAAAACCCCATTCAAACATAGTGGGGAGGGGAAACAGCTAGGACAGAAAGTATTTGAGAGAAGTAACTGAACTGGCAGGGCTTCCACAGGGAAAGCACTCTGACAGGCCCACCGAGAAACAAGTTATCCTCCCAACAACCAGGAAAGCTGAAATCCTAGAAGCCAATTTTTGAATTATGCTAATAATAGTTCAGTCAGCAAAGCCAATGCTGCATATTCAAACAAATCTATGTACAAGCTATGGGCATGAGCACAAAAGACTTTTAATTAAGGAGGAGAAAGAAGACTGAAGCCTGGTTTACTACACACCATTGTCTCCATTTAACACACCCTTCTCAGCTAGAAGACATTAATACCACCAACACCAAAGAACATGTACTCCAGCATGGAACCATGCTGCATCAAGTGCTAATTCAGCAGTAACAGGCTGTCCCTGCTGCTGCACTGCTCACAGAGTGTTTCTCAAAAACAGTCAGGGTAGAATGGGAAACAGACTCAGGGAAGCAGAGCAGCCCATCACTGAGCAAAGCACAACCAAGAAAAGACAAGCAAGCACCCAGATCTCTCAACTCCCAGTTGCTCCCTAAAAGCATATACCACTACTAGTTATGGCCAAAAGTATTCTTCCCTGAAATATTTAAGTTGAAAATGTTAAGCATGAAACAAGTTTCCAGTAGCCAGACCATAAAGGTCTCTTGCACAAGAACTCAAGCTTACAATATTTTGTAACATTTGATATTTACAGCTACCTACAGACAAAGTTTATCAAGTTTCAGCCCATCTAAGCAAAAAACAACCTATTATATCACCTTTATAGTAAAGTTGCAACTCACTTTCTAATTAATGCTCTTGCATATCCCCAAAGAAGTCACAACTGTTCTCAGCACCTGAAAATTGAACAGCACATAAATTTGGCTGACTCCAGAGTCATCCTCCCTTTTTGAAGCTCCTTTGGTTTATTCATTTCATAAACTGGGCCTATGTTGCAGATTAAACCCAAACCTCATTTTGTATTCCAGCCCTACAGCAGTAAGAGAGATATTTAGCAGTGGGAAATGCATATTAGAGGTCTTCTGTGTCTGATGTAGTACTATTTCCTTAATGGGCCTTGAACAGTTTCCACATTTTAAAAGCAGAAAGATTTCCTTTTAAAAACTAAATCAGCAGCCTGATGGGAAGTTGACCTCCATGAAATACTTCCTCCCATTTTCACTATCTGTGACGATCCCCTACCACTTTCCCCGTCTTCTTTTATTCCACTCACCAGCTGATGTTTAAGTGGTAAGTGAAAAAATCATTAGTTGCAACTTTCAGGTGACCACAAGCTGTTGCTAGGCTGACTCCCCTACTGCGCTGTTGAGCTAGACGTTTTCCTCACTTCAAAATACCACAATAAGAAGCTTGCAAGGAAGCTGTGTCCTTCACTGAAAAAGCCACTGGGACACCATTTCCAGCACGGACCAACAAGTACGGGCGATAGTTCATGTACAAGGTTTTATCTCTAAACCCCTAAGTCCCGCTTTTAAAGATACAAGTGAGAAGTCATTCCTGTATTGAGAAAGCAAACGTACACAAGTGAACTTTTCAGGATCACGGCTTAGACTGCTATCAGAGGCAGAAGCTCAACCTTTGAATGTTATTTCCCCTCAGTTCTTCCCAGCCCATGTCAAGACTCCCAAGCTGAAAACTTTCCTAGGTTAACACAGCCACTCTCACAAGCTCCCTCTCCCCCCAGGGGCAGGGGAAAAAGGGAAACTCATAAAAAATCTGGATTAAGATCAAGAGAGTGTAATAAAGTAAGATGCACAATTACCTTAGCCTTTTTGCAGAAAAGCACAGCAAAATGCAGAAGCCACCAACCTCTCCTCACCCTTCAACATGCAGCCTACCCAGTGGTGAAGACCAACACTCCAAAAAAACAGAAGCGGCAACGGTAACATGAAGCCTCTCATGCTAAAATGTGAACTTCATGCCCCATAATACTTGGCTCCAGATGACACTTCCATTTTGAAGCTGGTACGATGGTACTGAATAGCAGCAGCAAATTCAACTCAAACCAGGACATCCTGTTACAGATTATTTAGCTTCTCTATTTTTGACAAATTAACTTTTATGCTGCATATCATGTAACCGCATCATCACTGGAGGAAGAATTCACATTTAAGATTTCATTTCCTACTTCTGTGCTGCTCAGCCTAATGGTTATAATAGCTCCCTAGCAAGCAGTTGAATCCTTGAGATTCTTTCTCATTTCCTATTACAAATGTGACACACAATTTAGAATGCCAATATTGACAGATCATTTGATTAACCAAAATACTCTGCATTCCAGCATCAGTACCCTGGTCTCAAGTTTCTAATATCACTTATTTGACACTAAGATTCCGTGTCAAATTCATGAACCAACAAGACAGAAAAGACCAAGTAAAGACACAGATTATTTGCTGTGATATCACTCTTATTTGACTAGCTGCTTCAAGTTCACTCCCAATTTTCAGTGTCGCTGAGAAGCAAAACTTCACATCATCAACACTCCTTATCCCAGGGGATATCAACCAGATTTCCAGTGAAAACTACTGTGTCACCTCTTCCAATATATGTGTATTAAAGTCTAATTGTCCCAAAAGCCTAGCATTGCCTCCACAGGATCTCCTCCACCTTCAACAGGCTGAAACCCCTCACTCCTTAAATTGTCAACTGAAACACAGCAAGTGATATCCACCCATAGTTTTGTTCCCAATTCACATGTACAGTAAATGGAGAGTGCCACATGGAGCAAGTCTTGAGCAACGCCTTCCATGCAATGAATTTAACTTGCCTGTCAGTAGGGGTCTCTTTTGAAGAGTCCTTCCAATAACAATTTTTTCTAATTTTGGTATGATTTCCATTCAGTTTGACACTTGAGAATGTAATTAGATTATACATTGTGTGTTTACAGAACTCAACAAAGAAGGACCACAAGTACCACAGCATTGAGAACACAAGCCATGTAAGACACAACTTATCACTAATGAGCAAAAGCACCCTGTTACCTAAATACATAAATATAGAAATATTGTTCAGTGCCTGGCAGGATGCCAGCATAGTACATGAATCTAAGCTTGTGTTTTGCAGCTGAAGTAAAGGCAAATCCATTCATATGATGAACCATGTGATATAGAGGCCCATATAGCCAATATTCATTATCAAGCAGCATTAACAAGCAATGCTGACTGCTGAAAAGCTAAAGATGCTGAAAAAAAATCAAGGAAGAAGAGTGACTTTTTCATTGTATATATTAAATTAGGCCTTAAATGGAGAGACATGCACCATCTTTTTTTTCATTCGTTATATTTACAATGTCAGTTCTTTAAAGGGTCAAATTATTTAGGTTTTTTTTTCCCTTTTACATGCCAGACAGAGAAGTGTGAATACATGTTCAATGAGGCATTTCTTGGAGTTTTCCAGCAGTGACATAAAACATTGAGTTACCTTGCTCTTGAACGACTTAGGCCAAAGAGCTGGGGTTTGGAGCAGTTACGTTTAAATGTGTTCTTAAATATTACTTCCTCATTTAATTATTGGATGCAATTTAAATGTGGACATGACAACTTCAGCCTTTATTGTGTGTTTGTACGGTAAAATCTATACTGATGTAATGAAAAGATCTTTGACCCAAAGGTCAGCACAAATATTGACCCAATTATTTAAAAGCCCAATTCAAAACTGACACCAAAGAACTCTTAAATGATACAGCCAGAATCCTCAGCAACTGGAAAACCAGATCATTTTCCACTTGGATGAGGGCAATAGGACTGCCACAGAATTCACAAACATGCTGAAGTCAAGTCTAATCCTACAGAATTCTACTAACAGCCCTCAGGCTCCACTTTACACATTCACTCTGCAATCTGTGTTGGTTTACAGGACCAGAGGAACTCATAATCACATTAGAATACAAAACTGAAAATTACTTTCCAGGTCTGAACAATTCTGTCCTCATTTATCACAAGGAACCACTTCATGCTGTCTAATGAAATGAGATGGCTCCAACTCAAAGCACAGGCTCTTATAGCAAGCTCATGTTCTATGGCTGAGCTACAGCATATTAGTACCAGTTCTGTCAGCAGTGTCCACAAAGAAAACAGCCCTATCCCTGTAAAAGGAGGAACAAGCCCCGCTCCTTCCCTTGAAAACTGCAAAGCTTTTAACTAAAAAGCTGTACAGGTTGAGTCTCTGCCTTTGGATATCCTCAGCCCATCAGCCTGGCCAAGCCAGAGATGAGAAAACAGCTGCCTGTAGACACCTGTGTACTGCAGTGGTTTCATCACCCCACCTTCTCTCAAACACGTTTAAAAGCTCAGAAGTTCATACTGTGCAAAGTAGCCTCTGACTCAGGGACTCCTTGCTAAAACATTCCTTTGGGCTGTGTTGCAGCTCTAACTGCAACAGGAGGGAGGTTACAACCACACATCCCTTCCTATGGAGTAGGTATCACACCAGCACTTACTGTAGCTTTTCAATACATACTTCCTTCAGTGAAATGTGACCATCACCTGTTTACAACATTTCTGTGGAAGGCTTTAGAAATTGCTGTTGGCTCCTTCAAACAGGACACTTCAGTTTCATGACTAGTTTTCAGACTTAGCTGATCTTTTTTCATAGAGTTGTTTGAGATTGAGTCTACATCCTGTTTTCAGCCTGCTGCCACGTCAATGGAGTTACTTAGCTTTAAAAATAAAGAGGAATAAATCAGCATGTGCTAGTGAGATAAAGAGGACCATTCTCAGACTTTTAAAAACCCACAGGTTGGTAACAGTAGGGTTAAAAATCCTCTAGGGACTACAGGATTCCAGGGGTGGACACAGGAAAGTGTAAATTGTTATTCAATCCTGTAATTCTGCTATCTGTTCATAAACTGACAGCAAGGCCAACTTGCCCTCCTTTCCTCTCCCTCCTACCTGCTGTGTCTGGCAGGAGCTACTTACTGGGGTAAATATGTAAGGAGTAGGTCTGTTTGGGGCCTCCAGAGGCTTTGTTTGGGTCTATGAATGGTAGAGATGCTGGGAGGGAGCAGGAGGGTAAGGACTGGAGCACCAGGGATTGTAGATTAGTATTTGGGTTGGGGGAAGATTCAAGGCTACATATGCCCTGTAATTTTTCTCTGTATCTTTCCTTTTAAATACAATTCTGCATTTCTCTCCAATTTGTTTGAAAGGGTCTCATTCTGTTAGGTCTTTAAAAGCCACAACAAAGGTCTTCATTATAAAAGCGATTAGTTGCTTTCCTCCTTTCATTCTTTTCCTTAGGCAGTGTCAGAATCGCACTGAGACAACACAAAGTGTCATCAAACATACATTTGGTTGTATAACAACTTCCAGCTGAAAGATGCAAGAACAATTAACAAACTAATATACAACCACTCTTACTCTGCCCATGCACCTGTTGATACATGTACTGAGGACACCAAGCTGTGTGGTGTGATTGACAGGCTGGAGGGAAGGAATGCCATCCAGAGGAGCCTTGACAGCCTGGAGAGGTGGGTCCATGGTAACCTCATGAGGTTCAACAAGACTAAGTGCAGGGTCCTGCGTCTGGGTTGGGGCAATCCCAGGCATCAATATAGGCTAGGCAAGTGACTAGTGCAAGGTTTGAGAGTAGCCCTAAGGATAGGGACTTTGGGCTGTTGGAGGACAAGAAGCTTAACATGAGCTGCCGGTGTACACCTGCATCCCAGAAAGCCAACTGTGTCCTGGGCTGCATCAAAAGGCGTATGGTCAGCAGGTCAAGACAGGTGATTCTCCCCCTCTACACTGCTCTCATGAGACCCCATTTAGAATACTGTGTCCAGTTCTAGAATTCCTATTACAAGAAAGATATGGACACGCTGGAATGTGTCCAGAGAAGGGCCGTGAGGTTGGAGCACCTCTGCTATGAGGACAGGCTGAGAGAGTTGGAGCTGCTCAGTCTGCAGAAGAGAAGGCTCCAAGAAGACCTTATTGTAGCCTTTCATTATCTGAAGGAGACCTACAAGAAAGCTGGTGAGGGGCTTTTTAGGGTATCAGGTAGTGATAGGACTAGGGGGAATAAATCCAAGTTAGAGGAGGGTAGATTTAGATCAGACATCAGGAAGGTGGTCTTCAGAACGAGGGTGGTGAGACACTGGCACAAGTTGTACCTGGAGGTCTTTAAGGTTAGGCTGGATGGGGTTCTGAGCAACCTTATCTAGTGTGAAGTGTCCCTGCCCATGTCAGGGGAGTTGGAAATAGATGATCCTTGAGGTCCCTTCTAATCTTGATTTTGTGTATTCTAGCTTTTCTATGGTAGCTTTTCATTCTAGTAGACTTCCTCTTCATCTGGTTAAGTTTTGATTGACCTTTCTTCAATGCTCATGACCAGAACAAGAGCAAATGGAAGAAAGGGTTTTGTTTTTTCATTTTTTTTTTCTAATGTAGCAAGGAATTGTGGTATGTTTTAGTCAGGTCATAAAAATACAACATAGCATTGAATATTCTCTGGTTCTGCTAAAGTTAAGAAACATTAGTGAAGTAGATTATTAATTAGTGAAATGTAACAGACAAAAGCTTGTCACGTCAATTAATTTTTCTTTTTTAAAACCCATGATGAAAATCATTCCAGTAACAATATGAAATCAGCCAGCATTCTGCATACAGATGAAGGAAACGCTCCAGAACCTTCAGCAACAAAATAATTTCTTACTGAAAGAATACAATTATGAATCAGAAAACTGTATTGTCATCTACTAAAAATAAAAGGTTTTCAAAAGCAAAATGCTGCGCAGGACTATTTTGGAGGATTATCCTTACTGACAACAGCAAAATATGCTTAACTACGCAAATATACAGTAAGCAAATCGAACTGAATGATACCACACTATTATTACCAAAATGTAAGATCAAAGCTTAAAAAAAACTTGCCTAACAGAACTTCACTGCAGCTATGACTGTACAAGGATGGTCAGTGAAAGTGAACCAAGCATGTAAAGCTCAAAGAGTCATGGCATTTGGTCAGAAGAACATGTATGCATTTCCATCCTAGGCTTTACTCTGCTAAGTCATTCATACAGGTAAGTCTGATCAACTGCTTTTTAATATGGCTTTTGTTAGCATCCAAAAGCAGTTGTGCTGGACCTGTGTACCTGGCAGGAGACACTGGAGTCAGCCCAAACTTAATTACTTGGTCAGATCACACACACTCATGAAGACACAAGGGAGGTGCATGGATACTCATTTTACATTGAAGGAGTCTTGAGCAATTAGTTTACTGCTGGCCTTGCCTGTAAGTTGTCATATCGAGACTGCTTCAAAGTAGACTTCTGGGGGCTCTTTTTCCAGTTTGTCTTCTTTCCAAGTTGTGTTCCTGCCCTTAGAAGTAATGATGGCTTAGCTAAGCCTGGCTGCCACTGATACCTCATAGCACAAGAATGGCCATCTTCAGATTCTTTCCTGTGTGGTGCAACGTAAGTGGCATGGATCTTCACAGGGCTTAAACTACAAACCTAGGATGATTTATTAGGAGCATACAGCTCCCACAAGCTAAATATGCAATAATTTGCTATTAGTTTCTTTATTAGAAAGCTACAGAGGAAAACTACAGGACAGTAAATTCAGAGGCCACGCATATCACATATATAATTTTTTTTTGTAAGAATGACTTTACTGGCAGCCTTTTTGACCTATCTTCTGCTTGATTCCATCATTATCCAGACTTGCAGACTGAGCTGTAAATCCTGTGAAGATTGCTCATTCTGAGATAGGGTCAGTGATGGAGGGCTGAATTGAATAGGCACCTTTACCAGGAGCTTTGAGATCTAACTGCAGAGAGTACAATATAAAAGACTGCCCAGCTACAAGGCTAGACAGCAGAGGCTACATATCATCTTCCTTTCACTGCAACAGAGAAGAAACAGAAAAAAGAAGGGAAGAAAGTTGCAGAACCACAACCACCAGTTCTCCAAGTTAAATAAAAATTTGGCACAACAGGAGTGGTTGGTTTGTTTTGTTTTCCCCTCAATGATTCATGTAATTTCTATGTAACTTTACTGATAAGGTAGCAACATCCAAAGGAGTCAGACTATTAATTTTAAAGACATGTTATTATCCAGGCAGGGATTTGCTACTTTGCAGAGTGTCTGGCAAACAGGACAGTCAAATGGCTAGAAAGTTGACAGGTACTCATGCCTCATCTCCACATGTATTTGTGCTCCCTTGTGTCTGACCAAGGATGCAAGCAGGCAGGCTTGTCACAGTTCATTATTTAGTTTAGCAAGTTCTGTTCTTCCATACACAGAAAATAACAGGCCCCCATTATGAAAAAAGCATTTGCTTAAAAGCTAATAACTAAGGGGAAAAGGAGACTGCAACCACATAGGTTGTACTGTCCTGATATTTCTTCTTACAGTTCCACTGTCAACACGGGATCACTTCACACAAAAAGGAGGAAATAAAGAGACAATCCTATAAAACCTCCTTTTTATTTTTGTTTTGGTAATTTTACAATAAACATGAACCCAACCATTCCCTGCAGAAGCAGAAAGTGGAATTTCCTTCCTGCTTTTTGCAGAAGCAGCACCCCAACAGAAATATATTTTCTTTAAATAGGGGTTTCAAAACAAACTTCACCAAGTTGTCCTGAATTACCAACCACAAAAAAAATATTTTTTGACCCTTACAGAAGCTTAGTTTGCAAGTTTAAAAAACTGACACATCTCTTGTACAAATACTCAACCTTTCAAAAAATACTCTGAGCATTATATATTTTTTTCATGAATACAAGAACAACTCTATAAATAGCTATTCTTCACAGAACTGCTTTAAGACATTGTTTTCACAGACAACAGTAGGAAACTGAAGGAGGTCTTAGTGCCAAAACACTAAAAATGAAAAACTCTCCAATCAACTCTGGGTTTCCATTTATTATTACTAAGTTGGTTGTTATTTTTTTGGCTTATACAATTAGTTTATGAAAGGGAAGGAACAAAACAGAAGACTGCACTGTGTTCTAGCATTGCTCTGGGGTTTGTGTAAATCGGTCACAGCCTTCAGCTTCTGAGGGCATTCACTGTACTTTTCTGGGCAGTAATTTAACAACTTTGAACTGTCAGTAGATGAACCTACTAATGCCCCCTACAACTTTGTACAAGCAAAGGCTCAGACAAGATTTTTATTATAATTTCATAATAGGATTTCCAAATACACTGAGTTAAAACTGTGCTCCATTTCCTCTGAAAATGAAGTACAGGAAGATATATACGATCTAATGTAACAGCAAACTGCCTGTTCATGGAATCATTTCAATTGGAAAAGACCTCTGAGATCATGGAGTCCAGCTGTCAACCTAACACCACCATCCTGAAGTGTCATGTCTACACATTTTTTGTACACCTTCAATGACTGACTCCACCACCTCCCTGGTCAGCCAACACCAAGGTTGGACCACTCTTTCGGTATAGAAATTTTTCCTAATATCCAGTCCAAACCTACCCTGGTGTAAAACTTGAGGCGACTTCATCTAGTTCTGTAACATGATACTAGGGAGAAGAGGCCAATTCCCACCACACTACAAACTCCTTCCAGGTAGAGAGCATTAACATCTCTCCTCTCAGTCTCCTCTTCTCCGAATTAAACAACCCCAGTTCCTTCAGTCACTATACATAAGTGTGCTGGTTTGAGGCTAATCGGAATATTTTAATAGAGAAAATTATATTATAGGCTGTGAAAAGAAAACAATGGTGATGTCTACTTCACTCATAGGCTTGCTGAGATGTGTAAGACTAAGAATATAAAACAAAGATAAGACACTTGGGTTTGCAGACACTCTCAGGCTGTCTAGCTTCTGGCTTTCTCCTCTCTGTTAAGTAACCTAACTAACCACTTCTAACACCCCGGCTGATCCTCCAAATTCACTGTGCGCGTAAGCCAAACCTTGGGGTAAGGTATAGGGGTGGGGAGAGCCCCTCCTGGGGATTCTGATTTCTGGGAGGGGTGTTGTGTTTCTGTATTACCTTTTACTTGCATATTTCTGTAAATAGTCCTGTATATAGTGATATAGTGTATATATCTGCTTGTATATTGTGCTAAGCTGTAAATATAGCTTCATTCCTTAACTTCCAGCCGGCTGAGTCTAGTCTGGGTTATTTTACAAGGCAGGGGGAACTCCTAAACCATCACAATAAGACATTCTCTAGGGCCTTCACCAGCTTTGTTGCCCTTCTCTGGACGTGCTCCAGCAACTCAATGTCTTTCTTGCAGTGAGGGCTACAAAACTGAACATGGCATTCAAGGTACAGTCTGTGCTTGTTTGAGGCTAATTGAAATACTTTAGTGAGAGGAATCAGATTATTGGTTGCAAAAAGAAAACAATGATGACATCTATATCATTCATTGGTTTGCTGAGTGGGATAAAAAAGTCAGAACAAAGATAATGTTCAGTCATTTTGTCCTGGGACACTGTTCTATCTCTTTGTCTGGACTCTGCATCACTTGATCTAATCACCGTTTCTTCTAATCCTCCTCTGCTCTGACACCTCACCTCTAACTTCAGCAACTAATGACATAAGCTATGGGTTTCTGCTTTGTTTATGTGTGGGTTTCTGAGAGAGAAGTTGGAAACAGAGAGGAGGGTATGCAGTTAGCCTTGATCCCTTCTGGGTAGTTTGCTTTTGTCTAGAAGGGAAATCAGGAGTTCTGTATTATTTCTAACTTGTTTACAATTGTAAATACTTGTATAAATATGAGTGTAAATTTTGCAGTGCAGTAAATACAGCTTCATCTTACTTCCAAAACTGTCTGAGTTAGTCTGCATAATTTCAAGTAGTGTGGTGGGAAAAGGTTCCAAACCATTACAAGTCTCACCAGCACTGAGTATAGGGGCACGATCACTTCCCTACTCCTGCTGGCCACACTATTCCTGATACAGACCAGGATGCTGTCAGCCTTCTTGGCCACCTGGGCACACTGCTAGCTCCTGTTCAGATGGCTGTCAGCCAGCACTCCCAGGTCCTTTTCTGCTGGGCAGCTTTCCAGCCACTCTCTCCCAAGCTTGTAGCATTGCATGGGGTTGTTGTGATTCAAGTGCAGACCCAGAACTTGGCCTCGTTACAACTCACACATCCAACCAAGTCCATCAATCTGCCTTGTCCAAATTTCTTACCCTCATGTATATCAATGCTCCCATCCAATTTGGAGTCATTCACAAACTTATGAGGATGTACTCAACTCCCTCATCCAGATATTAAACTGGCTGCAAATCTAAGCCCTTGGAGAACACCATTTGTAACCAGCTGCTGTTCACCATCATTCTTTGGACCCGGCCATCCAGTCACTTTTTGACCCAGTGAAGTATCCACCTATGCAAGCTGTGAGCAGCCTGCACATATAATGGTTGCAACATCCTCAAAAATTTTTGCACTGGTATCTAACCATAAAATCAACAGCAACTCTCAAAAAACAGCTATGCCACTGGTAAACCAGTTTCCCGTAGCCATAATACTATAGGCAGGTATTTACTCCTTTTGGTATTTACTCCAACACAAGGCCAAAGCTCAAGCACTACAGAATGGTAGTACAGTTTTCAAAAGGAAACTGGTACAAGCATCTACTCCATAACTACTTGGAAATTCATCTGTAAAAAAACCAAAACAAAACAAAAAAAAACCCCAAAAAACAAGGGTCCCATTCAGTTGCTAGTTTTGAAAGACTATTTTGCTGTAACAAATCTCAATGGTATTTTTCTACTATATGTCTGATAAGGTGTATGAAGCAAACTGCACCAAACTGCTCAGGATATCAATCCAGTGCAACGCCACAGTCTCCAACAGTTGGAAATGTGACAGCACTGATTTCAAGGAGTGACACACATGTGAAACTACAGTAACACAGCAATGAATCAGGCCATGAGCTTTCTCAACAACTCCTGAGCCATAACAGTGATCTAAGCACACCAGAATGCTTTTAGAAGAAAGTGTCCAGTGAGGATTAGAATAAACTTGGTGATGTGGCCCAAGAGGCATGGCTAGGGAACATGCTGGAGTTCAGGAGGAAGAATTCAAAAGGGACCTCTGGTCTCTGAGAATTCTGTCTGTCATAGACCATGGACAAAACCCTCAGTGTACTGAAGGCAAAACATAGAAACCACAAGACAGCTATGAACCACAACAGCATCCCAAATGGATCTCTGTCTATAAACCAGGACAAACACCTCCCTGATCATCAGATCATTAACGTGGCTGGAAATTACCAAGTCTTTCATACATCTCTCCACATTTTGTCACCAGGGAAGAGCCACAGTTGTATTTGCTCCCCAGAAGAGCAGAGGATCATATGCTGATGTAATGCTTGCCTGCTCATGCCAGGACTGGCATGCAAAGCCTCCTGATTCTTGCCCACCACACCAAAGAAAACACAAAGAGCCATTCTGGAACAGGAAGTTTTTCTCTTACCTTATTTTGATCTGTCCAGTAAAAGAAAAATCCCTGTGGATCTGTTCTGAGAATAATTGGAGTCACAACAGTGGAGTCCTGAAAAAGAAAAAAAGACAAAAAAAAAAAATCCATGTCAGCATACAGAACGCATAATTATGCGCTAAGCTCCTTTGCCACCCATATTAATGAAATACAACATCTAAGAATTACCATGAAGGTATGAGCAGCAAGATGTCACTACAAGAATTTAATATCATCCACCTAAACTCCCTTTTTTTGGTATAACATATCTGCATCACTTAGAAGACTGCACTAAATAACTTCAGACTTGTCAACACAGAGTTTTTTATTCCAGAAAATGTGGAAGCAGTTGAAGCAATAGACACAACACACTATCAAACTAGAGCCCCCATAATAAAGCACTATGGTCTTCAGAAGTCCACTGCCTACCTTGATCCAAGTTGATCCCCAGATACAGGTGAAGTGCTTTGCCTAGAATAGCACTCACTATATTAAGACTTCCGTCAGTTACTTTCCAGTAGTATTTTTCTCTACAATCAAACTATGAAGACTTTACCCATGGGAGTAGATATATTCCACCCCAACTTCAAATCAATTCAAGTCTACTCCGGTAACATCCATAGCTCAGGTCATTTCAAAACAAGTACATCTGTAAATACTGTACATAAAGCACTATGGTCATCTACATATTCTTATCTTCTGACTGGTAGCAGGTACCTGGCTTAGGAAACACAGGCTCAAAACAAAGTCTCTTCCATAGGCGGGAGTTCATTGCATCTCTCACCCTCTGTGATTCCCTGGTGCCTAACAATAACTGGCAACAGTGCAGCCTGATCTGAATAAGGTATCTCCTCTCTCTAATATTTTTCATTACATCTGTAAAAATACTATCAAGTCCTCTACCTCAAATTTAAAAGTTATGGAAGGAGTACAGAAAAGAGGAGAAAGATAGGCAGACAAAAAAAACTGCCTGAGTCTTATCTCCATGGGAATCTAGGCTATGGTCCTCAAAGATGTTTATTTCTGTTGAAATGTTACAGGAACTTTACAGCTTTAGCATTCACCTGTTTCCACAGTTGCAGGCAATGTGTGAGGTCAGCCTGTACTCCCTCAAGGAAAAATAAGGGCTCTAATAGGTTCATACTTACATAAAATATATTTAATTGTGGGAGGTTTTTTTCAGTGCAAATAAAGTTACTGGAAGTGACATTACTATAAATAAATAAAAACTAACTTAAAGTTCTGTTTCCAGTGCAGTAAGTCAGCACCTGTCTATGATTATGTCACCAATACAAACCTTTGTGAATGAATATCCCATACTGAACCATTCCCAGTTTACAGGTTGAAAAAATGAGACCCAGAGAAGTTGAGTGAGAGGTCTGGTGCCAGTTACAAGTGTGTGTGGGAACAAATAGAAGATTAAATGGAGTCAAATGCAGAGAATAATTTTGTCAGCAGAAAAGAAATACAAAAAGAGCAAGGTCCAGAGAGACCTTGACAGGCTGGAAAGATGGGTCCAAGCCAATCTCATTTAGTTCAATAAGACTAAGCGCAAGGTCCTGCATCTGAGTCAGGGCAATCCCAAGCACCAATATAGGCTGGGCAGTGACTGGCTTAAGAGCAGCCCTATGGAGAGGGATTTTGGGCTGCTGGAGGACAGGAAGCTCAATATGAGTGTCACTAGTGTGCACCTGAAGCCCAGAGAGCCAACAGTATCCTGGGCTGCATCAAGAAGTGTGGTCAGCAGGTCAAGGGAGGTGATTCTCCCCCTCTACACTGCTCTCATGAGACCATCTGGAGTACTGCATCTAGTTCTGGAGCTCATATTACAAGAAAGATATGGACATGCTGGAATGTGTCCAGAGAAGGGCCATGAAGATGATCTGAGAGCTGGAGCAGCTCTCCTATGAAGACAGGTTGAAAGAGTTGGAGCCTTCTCTTCAAACTGAACAGCCACAAGGAGACCTTATTGTGGCTTTCTGGTATCTGAAGGAGACCTACAGGAAAGAGGGTGAGAGACTTTTTTAGGATGTTGGGTAGTGACAGGACCAGGGTGAATGGAGCAAAACTAGAAGTGGGTAGATTCAGATTGGATGTTAGGAAGAAGTTCTTCAGCATGAGGGCGGTGAGACACTGGAACAGGTTGTCCAGGGAGGTGGAAGCCACATCCCTGGAGGTTTTTAAGAGCAGGCTGGATGGGATGCTGAGCATCCTGATCTATTGGGAGGTGTCCTTACCCATGTCAGGGGGGTTGGAAACAGATGATCCTTGAGGTCCCTTCCAGCACTGACAATTATATGATTCTAAGTTCTATGCTAAGAAGATACCCAAACCCTTCAATGAGTGTAGAAGTTCTTGTAACTGGAATACAGCTGTGCCATAGCTATGTCAACACCCAAATAGGTATCATGTGAGCTTTCTGAGGCTGGGAACATGCATGGCTGTACCCAGACAGTGCTATGGGTGTGTCCCAACTGGGATCACAGCCCCTTCACACAGCACTAGGGACCTTTCTTTTCTTCAGCTCAAGTAAGCTGTGTTGTGCCCACCTCCCCTAAGGGAACAGACATACAAAATGTATACCATCTCTGTTTTTCCCCTGGTTCTCCATAGTTTCTAGTATCTTGTACACCTGAGAGTCAAGTACTGCTTGAATAACACACAAATTTATTTTTAAAATACATCTGGCCCTGAAGAGATGCTGACTGGCTGTCTACAGCCACAAGCTCCTACAGAAGCATTCATAAACCTTTGCCATTCAAAAAAAGAGAAAAGAAAAAAAAATTTAAACCACCCACAAAACAACCAACCCTGCTCTGGAAACATAACCTCGTTTTCTTAGTTTACTTCACTATGTCCAATACAGCCTGTGTGTAAATATGTAAAATGATGAAAGCCAAGACTGTCTCTGCCTTTCAGATGAGCTACATAGATCTTAGGGAAGAAGAGAAGGGAAACAGACAGGCATGAAGCAATTATGTCTGGGATTAGTCTATTTCGCTGGTTAGTCATTTCATATAAGTTCCTTCAACCCAAAAGCTGTTGGATCTGCCTGCCTGTGCTGCTGACATACAGTTATAAAAGTAATACTATTGTAGTTGTGGATTGCAAAATGCTCACTAATCAGACTTTAGAAAGTGGAGGATGAGGGAAAATAGCTTTCATTATCTATTAGGTGACATAAAAAGGAAGCCTCATCATAACAGGAATAGTGATGAGTCTTCATTTAAGATCCTCTATGCTCCAGGAAGTTGTTTGCTTGTTGGTTTTGGTTTTATTTTTTTAATCTGAAGCAGGCAGTTGTGTATTATACTTCTTTTCTAAATTAACTGTCAAGATGCTGTTCAGCATAGCACAACTAACATGCTGATGAACATAAGAACGCCATATTGTCATGATGTATACAAACACAGCATCTGAGAATAACTGTACATGTAACTGCGTAACACGTCTCTTAGGACCTCTTACACACAGTTAGCAGCAACAAAAGCCATGAGCAGAATGTCTGGCATATTCTACAAGTTAACTCGTTGAAGTCCCTGCCACCAAAAGCCACACCCTATAGTTTTCAGTGTGGAGGAATGGAAATAAACTTCCCTAGTCAGATGGGCAAGTCCTTGCCCTCACAGCACATCAACACAAAGTCCTTGGTGACACGGATCAGGTTTGTTGCTTTCATGCTGTCCAGAAATCTGGGCAACCAAAGAGATACATTCAAGAAGAAAAGTGGTTCAAGGCTCTGAAATACAAATCTGTTTCAAAAGACAACTGTTTGGTGCATTTATTTACAGAACATATTGTTATATATACATATCACCCAGCAGACACACCTAAGATCATTCAGAAGAGTATCCTGAAGACCATTAATTCCATTTGCTTTACCAAAAAGCTGACCTACCTTCTAACTCGTCTGAGGAGATTTACCAACCACACAACTCTGTGTGTGGTTCACAACTCTGAAGAGGGTAACAGACAGGACACAACAGATAAAGAAGAAAAAACAAACAAACAAAACTCGAAGGACAAACAAATAGGGAGCAGATGTTCATTTGTTCTCTAACCCACTCAAATACAGAACACGACAATAAAACAGAAGGGGTGGGGAAATGTCAGTGTGCATCTCTAAAGCTGATGGGTTTGAAAATTAACATTTTTAATATGTAGTAGGGGCACAGCTCTTGCGATCCTCTAGATGTCAACAAAGCAAGCAGCCCTTTGAGTAGGAACTCACAATTCTTGGGACATTTCCAAGTATTTACGAAAATAAGCAGGAGGCAACAAAGGCAAAAATCAGCTGTAACTGGGAAAAAGTGAGGGAAAAAAGTAAGAGAGTGCACCAGTCCATGATGCAAATTATCATGGTTTATCAAGCTTTTTAAATATCAGCTGAAGATGCCTGTGCCAAGCAGCAGCTTGATTTCTGACAGACTGCTATTGCAAACTCTTTGAATAGAAAGAATTTGAATAGAAAGAGTGGCCCTAAGATGGCATTCTTACTGTGCCGCATTATTACATCAGTCTAACTTAAGTGAATAACTTTTCTAAAGGACATTTAATTTCACCTTTAAAAGCCTCCCACCTTTTTATCTGTTGACTTAGGGCCAATTCTCTACTTTCCTCCAGTTTCACAGCTTCAAATGAATAATGTGGTCATTCTATACTTATTCCATTAAGTTGCCTCCTAATTGGCTGTACAATCTCAGCTCTCACATTAAAAGTATAAAACAAGGAATATTGCTAAACAAAGAGGCTTCAAATTTATGCCCACAAACTGCCACAAAACTTTGGGAACTTACCAATCACACAGAAGATAAATGGACAAATCCATAATGATGTGCCTGCCAGGTAACCATTTCAAGGTTTGTTTTTAAGTTCGCATCCCCCAGACTACATCTATCATCAGCAAGCAAAAAGTGCCACCTCCATTTGACTGTTACTGACCAATAAAGGCTACCATATAAAGCCCATCAGCAAAGGGTGCGAAAGCCCAGTTTAGTTCCTTTCTGACTGTACACTATGCTTTCTAATCCTCAGAGAACCCCTATCAACAGGCTGTGCACTCACCCATGAAGGACAGAGCCTTCTGCCCTACTCCTCACCTGTCATGGCTATAACCTGAAGAGACATGAGGTGAAAAAGAACTACTACATAAGGGGGCACCGCTCTGCCACCCATGTCCTGGGCTTTGCCCTTGCACCCAGAACTCTCTGTACTTTCTTCACTATGTGTTGAGACAAGGGTTTTGACATATATACAAAATACGCTGCCACTGTATTTTGTGCCAAGCAGAGTTCAGTGTCGAAATGTTCAGAGAATATCACAGATTGGGACTAGTGTGCCTGCAATGCAAGCATTAGGTCACTCCTGCCACAGATTAAAAGTTCCTAACGGATCTTTAAAATACCTACATAGGAATGAAAATCTACATGTACCTTGTCAGCTAGCAAAACTATGAGTCAGATGAGTACGTGTTTTAATAAATCATATATAGATAATCATGATGTTTCTTAGAAATACTTGCAGTCAAAATTCACATCAACAAATTTTAAAAAGCAAAGCAGACCAGTTATTATCTTCAGCTCTTAAAACAGACGTGGTTCGTGGCATTGCCTTATTAAGCCAGTCTGTTGTTTTCTGTTTGCCTCGGACATGTAGAGACATTGAACATCCCCAAATATAACCTGAAAAATTCTACACGTATCAGTATTTCATTTACTTGAACCTTCTCCTGGAATATTTCTGCCAAACCACTTCCAAACACAAAGTTAAGAAGTACAGATTATTTCTGGCAGAGACAAAATACTCTGCAACTTTTCTTTTACTTGAGCAAAAAGGTTTGAACCTTGATTAAGCGAAGATGCAAGGCTGCGGTAACACATGAGGTGAGTCTCTGAAAAAAAAAACCGCTTTCTTGCCACCCCACAAGCCAGGGGGATTACAAGCTTGGGGCACTGGAGAAAGAGCAAGGGAGAAGGGATAGCAAAACCACAGTTTACACATGGTCAGCAGATAGATTAGTTGTTAAACTCCATAATACACTGGGTGTACTCAGTCTGGCACTAAGTGAGATTACCCAAGCTATTACCACTATGAGTTTTCTTCAGGTTGAGAGTTGAACTATGAGTGAGAGAGAACTCATCACCTGATTCTGCAATGAATCCCTGAAATAATCTGGAAGGGTAAAGAGGTTGTCTTCTACTTGGGACAAAAGAACCAAATCTGCCATGTAAACGAAACCAGTGCAAGAAGGAAATCTTGGAGAAGTTGAAATATGTGCTGAAGGTTGGAAGCAGAACAGTTAAAAAGAAAAATCAATTTTATAGAGCCTATGAAATGAATTTCCCACTTGTTCAATAGGAATATGCAGGAAAATATTCCTCACTATTACAAAAACTTTGGTGGTGGCACTACAGGACAGAGGTCATCATAATGCAAGTTGCAAAGAGCTACCTTGATTCTTATTTCCCAGTAGCTGACTATCAACCTGTCTCCTTTCTCAGATGTCAATACTCTTGCACTTACAGTCTTAGCCCATGTAGTCTTGATTTGTCTGCATGAGTCCTTATTTGCTGTATATGTTGCAAAGCTTACAGTAAGGAAGGAGTAAAGAGAGAACTTCATAGCAAAAGTAGCCCAGTGCCACCCAGGAAGATTTTATCTCTAACAGCAAGTTATTCTGTGAGGCTGAGAAAAATCAGTCTCTTCACCAGCACAAATGATGTGTTACAATTTTGAGAAAATATCAGAACTGTACTTCCACATTCCATTCTCTGATTTTCCAAGATGCTGAGTCTTAATTTATCTGAAGGCACTGGCAAGGCACTCTGAAAATCTGTCTGTATGGTGCCATTCAGTCTCAAAATTAGGTCCAAGGTATCCAATCACAGACTAAAAATTAGTATTTTTTTATGTTGGTCTCTTTTTTCAGAACTACAACAGTGCAGTTGGGAATACAATTTGTCATCTTGAGAAAATAAATTTTAAAGTGCTTATGAAGCATTTCCTTATAGTAGATAAGACTCCAAAATTATTAGCTAATTCTCTATTTCATTACAGTCTTTGTCAAAAAAAGGTCTTGAGCATTCAAACAAAGAAAGCATACAACGCACACTTTAAATTCACTGTTAGTTTCCCTTTCATTCCACATTTAAGTGCTGCTTTCTGGTTTTCACTTTTCCTGTATCTCCCAACACCCCAAAAGCCTCAGGTGCTACAGTAAAACAGATGTTATATGTGACTTACACATGTGAAGTCTTCACGAGGTCTTCCAAGGCATGTAGTGGATGTAAGTCTTTTTTTCACTCCCAAGCTAAAACTACCCAGAGCCTTCCAACTGACTTAACCAAGTTTAGGCTTTCCCCTTTATTGTCAAACTGCTGAGAAATTTTAAACTCAATTTGATAACTCAGTGTTGCAAACCCCCACAACTTCTACACATTTCAGTAATCTTTTTAAATGCATTTATGTAGCACAGAGCTAATACTTGTTTACTACATAAAGATTATCAAATCAAACAAACAAACGAACAACACAAAAAACCCAAAGCAACCAAACAAAAAATTCTAGAATGCTGGACTAATTTCTTCCCTTCAGACTCAAAACATGCAGAGAAAATAAACTCCTTTCAGTTTATTTAGTTTTGTAGGCACAGAACAATGGTTGTTCACTTTTCATGGCCTCAGCGATATGCTACAGTGACGGACTTGTGCCGTTTTAAAAGAAAACAAAAGTAAGACAAAACAAATAAGTTACTTGAACATCAACATCTTAAAACCATTTCTGAAAATCTCCAAGTTTTTAGTTTGTTCGTTCCCAGCTTATTCATGATAATGATACTCTGATGTTATATTTGTTTGTAAGAGAAAGGGGATGTACCTCATACTCTTGATAATCTTCTTTAAAAGATTCTAAACAAATAAAGGAGCCTGGAAACTTTACCTAGTGCTCACTGTCTAAGTTCAGAAATGTTTTATAAAGCCTGAAGTGATGTAAAAGAGAGGCATTAGAAGAGAACTTAGAAGATTCAGATTCATTTTTGCTTCTCTCTGGTATACCCTGTGAAGTGCTACAGCCACTAAATGACATTAGTCAGGAGATTTGCTTCAGTGTATAAATATTTTTCAAATATAAATAAATATGGCTATAAAATTGGAATCATGACCCTCCGTTTAGGTAGAGTTAAATTATTTTAGTGATGTCACTAACTTGCAAGTGAAAGTAAATAGTGTAAGCCACAGAGACTAGTCAAATTCTTTATGCAAAGTACATATTATCGCTAGGGAAGATAAGAAAGCCTCTAAGCAAGAACTGAAAGCAAATCTATTTTTGACTATATACCATCATATTAACTTGCTTTAGTGTGCCAATTACTGCTCTTAGAAAACGTCAGTTCAGCTATGCTGTAGCTGTAGAGCTATTTGTTACCTCAGTGATGCCTCTTCTTTCTGCTACAAGACAAGGAACAATGAAGGGAAAAGTAGTCAAGGCAGGTTTCAAACCCTTCGGATGTCAGAGCAGTTGCCATTCAAGTTTCATTAACCTTCTCAGCTTGCAATACATTCTTATATCTTAAGTTTAACCCTCTACAAAAAAAGCTTCACACACAGACTTAATTGCATCCTTCCTATTTAACTGCTTTAAAATTCTCATCATGAAGAGCTTTATAACCTGGATTTCACTGCAGCAGAGTGGATTAAGTCAGCTCTTCTTTAAGCCCTTCCTCTCAAACAGCTATTGCTTCTCTCTAAGAACAGAGGAGTGCATCTGCTCAAAACCAGACCAGTACTTAAAAGACTCAAAGTCTCTTCCCAGGAGTAAGGGTGAAGTGTTTATAAAGGCCCAGCTGAAAGCAGCATGAAGAAACACAGCTTTAAGAAGCAAGTGCTCAACCAACTAGCATCTTCAACCAGCCATCCATCACCATGTATCCACAAAAAAAAACCAAAACAAAACAAAAAAACAACAAAAAAAAAAAAACACCAAACATACACATAAACAACCAGTCACTTTGATCCTTCTAGTCAAATGTCAGCTGTTTCTGCTCAGAGCCTTGTCAATCAATCCAATCTACACATCAAGACCAGGAGTTATTTCTAACTTCATTTTCCCTATCTGTAATAGTGCTGCAGAATAAAAGAGAAACAATGTGAGGAAAAGCAAAATTACAGAGCAACAATAATCTATTTGACTTCAGTGCTTCATATCTTGATCCAAAATGGAATTTGTGAATAGACTGCATTAGGTATTGGGTACTGTGATATTACATCCAGTCCTGAGGTACAAAAGTGCAACTTTTTAATTGAGCCTATGCTTCTACAATTTAGAAGCTAAAGATGGTCTGCAGAGGAAATGGAATTTCAAGCCTCCTGAGTTGCTTGCCTTCCATCTGCCTGTGGCATAACCTCTTTCCCTTTGCTTATCAGAGCTTAGGCAGGGCATTTCTCTCTCAAACTGGATCACCACTGCAAAGGGCATAGGTTCTGGATGAGGTTCATGTGCAACACTTAGCAGACTGCACTGTTATTCCTCAGAGAGCAGGTCCATGTAACACCATTGCCACATCTGCTTATTAGTAGTCTCAGAGTTACTATGTAGGCACAGAACTACTCAGGATGCTAAGCCCGGGGGTGGGTGGGTTTTGAAGTCTGTATCAGTGTATCAGCTCCTGTCAGGATGTTCCACACATCACATTGCAGTATCCTTCTGAAAGATGGCAAATACATTCTTTTAACAACTGTTACTCTACACACCATGAAATTCCTTACACGCTTCTTATGCTCTGGTTTAAATCCTTCCATAAAAAAAAAAAAAATACCAAAAAACAACACACTACTTGGCAGTGGTTTATAACTCAGCCAGAAAAATTCTGCTTTGGGCTGAAACTTGGTACAAGCCATAGGAATCCACTGAAAACACTCTCTTGCTTTATGAAATGCGAAGCAAAGTCAACTACCTTTAAACTGCAAAACAAAAAAGGAGGAAAGAATCCTACAAGGGTATGCCTCGGACAGGAACAAATACTGCCCAATGCACAGGAGCTGTGGAAGACGTGAACTCTTGTTCTCACTCAGAAACAGTAAACAGAAAATGCTGCATAATAAACATCAGTGTGTGAGCCTCACTTTTCTAAACAGCCCTGCTAGCACAGAAGAGCCAAGGCACTCATTAAGGTCAATTCTATTTCACTACCAGATTTTATAGTTTACTATTTCTCATTAAAGCCTATTGTTTCACTACAGAGTTTCTGTGTGCCTATTTATATGTGAGACCACAGGGGTTCACATTAATAATCATCATTTTTAAAAAATATTTCAAGCAGATTAATTTGATAGAAAACAAAGACCCTGAAGTGGTTATTGGATACTCCGTGGCAAATACCTTTCGAAGTCACTGAGTATGCATTTGTCTGAAGACCTTATAACTGAGGAAGATTCATCTCCACTGAAATCTTTCATTTTGTGGGGCTGTCACTGCTGAGAATTACTACAGACAAGATGGGGAACTGGGAGATGGGAAATGGATGTGTACGTACACAATGCATGTATGGTAATGGGTTAATGTCAATATTTTTCATGACACAGTGCAGCTAAATATGCACCAACTTCCACAGGGTTGCCAGTGAAAGCTCTCAGGACTTTCCCATCTTAGTCTTACATTCCAGACAATATCTGTGTACCACCTTTAACATGAAATGTACACCTTCTGCCAGAATTTAGCCGTATTTTATTTAGGTTTAACAATTCTTTTTTTCCCTTCCCAGTTAGTCTCTGGCAGACAGGTTAGCCCCTGACTATCTATTGTGCATGGAGAACACCTCTTCTCCTTCAAATTCAGTACACACAATGTATTACTTGGGAAATAGCATTTAAACTAGTCATTTAAACTGCTGCCTAATTGCTTGAAGTTTCAGAGACTTAAATCACTGTTAACTTGACCTCTGTATGTACCTGTAGAAATTTCTTGGTAACTCACCAAAAATAAAACACTAACTGCAGTGACAAGGCTGAAGTTATACTGCCTTTCCCTATACTAAGGAAAACAGCAACTGAAGGAAAATGTTTTCTCAGGCAAGTCATTCAAGGTTAGTTCCTGAACATAAATAATCTGTATCGAGCCAATGTTTACCACTGCAGACAAGGTCAGGTTGCTGAGCTTATTAAAACTGTATCAGCTTATTTTTGTAAATAAAATTTCACACTAGAAATTCTTCCATTTTTTTGTTCTTTCTCTCCTTGAGAGTGTTTATCACAGGTTTATAGAGGTCAAGCTCACATATTTGGCTGCTGGACAGGCTAAACACCATAGCAGAACAAAGATAGGGAACAAGACAAGAACAGCTGTTAAGACACACAAACTACTCCTTCCTCTCTAACTTGTCTCTCCAGTTGTTACCGTGGACGTCTTTACCACAGCTGAATTCATCACAACAATACAAAAGCAACATTAAGGCTCTCAAAACAAGTTATCCTCAACGATTCTCCAGACATTCAAACTGTCTCCCCTCTTTCTCAATCACTCCTCTACCACACCGCAAGTATCAGTACCCCTCTATGTCTCCAGACACCATCTGCAGTCAAGACTTTCTGGGGCACCCGCTCCTCCATGCACAACTTAGACACAAACACCTGATGTACTGAAGGAACAAGGCTAGCAGAATTGTTTTGTCTTCCTTTTCTGCCGCACACCAGGCTTACTTACATGCACTGACAAAAGCTAAACTTGCCAAAGGCTACCTTTCTCTCAAATGGTCCAGGTCATGGCCAGCAAATGAAAGAAATCCCAGCTGCTGACTATCTGTGCTACTGCTAAAGGTAAACCAAACCCCTCTCCTATGCCAGGCAATACAAGTGTAAAGGACTGGGAAGCATCAAGTGAAAAGGAGAAAGAAGATGTCACTTTGAGGCAAGCCTCATGCTCTAATGGGCCAAGAGAGAAGAGTGCCTTCTGCGGAGGAAGATGAGCAGGGATATCCGAATCAGCGAGCCCTAGAAGAACACGTCCAGGACTTGACAAGCCCACTATAACCAGAGAGACAATGAAAAGGGTAGGGAGCAGAAGAAAAGAGAAGATGCGAGGAGAAAACGGGAGATGGAACAAGACACATAGGTAACACGTTGAAACAACTATGTTGCGCCGACAGAGATGACAACGTGCACAATAAGCAAGGCGGGCAGTAGAGCACGCGGCTCGCGAAAGGACCCAGCTCAAAACAGCTCGTAACTGGCCAGGCGAAGTAACCCCGGAGAACCTCCTGAGAAAGTTTGCCTTGCAGACGACCGGCGGTTTAACAACGCCTTTCCGCTCGGCTCAGACCCCACACGCGACCGTCCAACCAGAGCGGGGACACTGGCCACCGCGAGCGGCCCCGATCGGCCGCCAACTGCTGCGCTGCGGGACGGCCCCGCCGCCTGGCACCTGCCCCTCCGCCCAGCGGGCCGGCCCGNGCCGCCCCCCCCCGCCACTGTACAGGGCAGGACCACTACAGCCGCAGCCCAGACCGGCCGCAACATGTGTGCTGAGCCCTCCTGCCCGATCGATGCCGCGCGTTGCATAACCCGGCCGTGCCCCTGCCGCCCTGCCCGGGGTGGGCCACGGCAAGGGGGAGCAGGGAGGAGAGAGAGGGGAAGCTACTTACATCGTCCCACTTGACGAATTTTATGCCTTTCTTCAGGGTGTCGGAGACGCAGACAGGCTTGAGCTGGAGAGCATGCACCCCTGGCTGTGCCCCGGCCATTTGCACCGCATTGACGCGCTCTCCCTCGGACTCGAGAAGCTGTGCGAGGCGGCGGCCGCCTCAGCAGGGGCGCCGGAGCACCGGAAACGGCCCCAGGAGAGAGTCAAGCAGCTGCTGTCGGTGCGCTCAGAGCGGGCAGTGAAGCGGCTGCCCAGGCAGCG
Source organism: Eubucco bourcierii (assembly GCA_013396675.1). NCBI lineage: Eukaryota > Metazoa > Chordata > Aves > Piciformes > Ramphastidae > Eubucco > Eubucco bourcierii. Next base: position 159,248 of record VWZE01005089.1, on the reverse strand, counting down.
AGGGCGAGAGGCTTCACTGGCGCCCGAGGAGGGACCTGGCGCGACAGCGGCCGGAGCAAGCCATACAGCGGCACATCCTCTATATACAGCCGACTCGCCACGCACGTACACGCCCGCTCGCCCTCGCTCGCCCGCCCGCTCTCGCCCGCTCTCTCCCTCTCTCTCACACACAGAGACACGCGCGCGCACAAGCAGGGGCACAGAGCGAACAGCGTTGCCCGCTCCGCTCCCCTCCGCCTGCCCCTCCTCCTTCCCCGCTGGCTCGGCCCCCGAGGTTCCCCCGCGCCGAGGTCAGAGCACCGCGCCAGCGGCCTTGTGGCGCCACCTGCTGGCGGCAGCTGCAGCGACATCCGCCGCTGGGCCGAGCAAAGGGTGCCGCGGGGCGGACGCACAGGGCTTAAAGTTCTTTTCCTGGGAAAGGACCCTTGGCCGCCCTTATGAAAGTAATTAACAGGATGCCAAAAGAGGAATGACCCTTAAAGAGAGTAGCGAATGCAAATCCCATCAAGGCTTCATGCTTTAATTACACAGAAATTGCTTTACCAAAGCCTTCTGCTCGTAAAAGATGAAGGGCGTTACTCAGAACAAAGGCACATGACCTTAATTTAGCTTTAGGTATACGGAACTGAAAAGGCACAAAGACAGCAAAAGGTCCTCTTGACCCACAGTATCCTAAATACGAAGCTTTTAAGAAAAAGGCTTGGAAGAACAAAGTTATATGTGCTCCACAAATTACTTCACTTGATAGAGTCCCTGTGCAGTCACAGCAGAGATAAAGCATCAGATGACATAACACATGAGATTTCTAATTTCTCAGTAAAAGTTTCCAACTGACCCTTATGACTTAGGGGCAGCAGGTCAAACTTCTACTACAGACAAAGCAAATGATGTAGAAAGAACATCTTTCAAGAAAAATTGATGTAGTTTTAAGGCAAAGATGGTTCAAAAATTGTAAACCAAAAGTATATACAACTTGAGTGAGGAGAGATCTTCTTGGGTTTTTTCTTGTTTTGTTGGGGTTTCTTGTTTGTTTGGGGGGGTTGGGCTGGGATTTTTTTGGGGGAGGGGAGGAGGGTTTGGTCGGTTTGTGTTTTTTTGATTGGTTGGTTGGGGATTTTTGGTAAAAGGCTACAAATCTGGCATATTGGACTCCGGATCTGCTCCTGCTCTTACAGAGTTGTTAAAGCCCTTTCTCAGAGCCTACTCCAACTTCTTCCCCTTCAATATGAAACTTTTCTTTGGCTTCAGTGGGAGGTGAATCTATGCCTTTACAATAGTCAGAGCAGGCAGCACACACTTTCCAAGGCAAATTAATACATCTGATCTATTTTTCACTCTTATCAACCTCCACACATATGTGGGTGTCACATCAGTCAAGCTGCAAGTCTGCTCTCTTACTGCTGAGCTTCAATTCCCATGGCTTAAAGAAGCAATAATGAATTCAGGATTTGACTGCACTGATGTGAGGACGGGATTGCTCTGTGCTGGGGTGAGAAAGAGAGATTTTCACAACTGCCTTTTCATCCCGTTATACAGTATAGAAAAGAACGGAAGTTAAATAATAATATTAAAATTCCCCAGAAAATAAGAGCAAAGAGCACTGATGGTACAGTACTTATCTATCATTCAGCAGTCTACTCAAATCAACAGTGTGAAAGATAAAAAACTCTCCTGGGTGATGGCACCACTGTAGCAGTTTTCTCAACAAGCCCATCATGCATTTTCACTTGGCCTGGCCTTCCTTAAAGGCGTCATGAGGAAAACCAATCATAATTCCTGAAGATACCTCTTGATATCATAGATTCCTAGGCAAGCTGTTAGTCTGAACATGGAAGAGGTTATCCTGTACATTAGTATAGACTGATGCCACTACAGGGCATTTCAAATATCAAGTATCATTTGGAGCAATTTTGTGGCTTTTCAGGCTGAAGTATTTTAATCCAATGGTATTTGGCTGAAGAGAAACCTGCCGGTTTTATGGCAAATACCTAATGAATTTTGCCTCAAAAGGAAGGAGCAGCAGCACAAAAGGAAGTGGCAGTATGACTGTGCCTTTTACACAGTTCTGGAAAATGTCTATGATTCAGCTCTTGCTGAAGTCCAGGGCTGAGTGAAATGAGCGGCAGTTTGAGTCCCAACCCAGACAGCTGCCTTGTGTGTTAGCACTAGTGCTTAATTAGCATCTGCTCAAGCTAAGAATATGTTTCTTGGTACGTAGTGCATCTTTCAAACACTTGGATTTGGTGCTTGTCTAAATTTAGGCTTTCTTTTGCACACAGCATGGGATCAGTGACCTGGAAACTGCAGTCAGCAGGACTGATATACCCAGAAAGAGTATGAGTATCTCATCAGTGAAGGGTTGGAGCAAGACACCTTTCTTTGAATGTCCAGTAAACCTTACTGAAGTATTATGCATATATTCCACTTCTTGACTCACCCCATTTAGTTCCAAGAAATTAACGATGCACTGTCAGAAGGAAACTCAGCTGTGGGTTTATTCAGTCAGTGAAGACCGTACATGTCAGATGTGACATGTGCTGGTCTTCTGTTGCTGCAGGAACTGATTTCTGCATGTTTTCTTCTTTGTAGGTTCTAAAATATCAGCCTGGACAGGTAAACGATGGTGTTGTACAAATAATACAAGTTATTTAAGTGCAATATACGTATAAAACATTATGGTTTATATAATATATATGGTTTATAAAATAGGTACCAGTATTTTATTTCCCAGGGAATAATCTTAAGGAATGCACAATCAATTTTACACACACACATGGCAATGTATATAGACAAATAGGAGAAAGGAGCAATAAGTGATTTAAGTACCAGATGGTGTTGATCACAGTTGGGTCAAATGAACATACAGAAAAAGCTATACTGAAAGACTGTATCATGAGGTGGCAGGGGAAATGCATTAAAAAATGAATTTAGAATTTTAAATTAATTTCAGAGAAATATATGTGAAATATTGCAATGTCATATGCTATACTGTAAGTGTTTTGAAAAGAAGCAGTAGCCTCAACCTTGAAAGTATTTCAATGGAAAGGTGAACCTAACATACTAAGAGTGCAGTGTTTGCAGGATTTGAGATTAAAGATAAACTCAGCTTCACCAGAAGTATATTTAAAAATGGGCCAAATTATGCTATAATTATCAGTGGGAGCAGGATCATTGAGTTCTACCAAACACTTTCTCCAGAAAAGAAATATAGAAAATTTGATCCTATCTTTCTAAAAGCTCCGTCATTCCAAGAATAGCACCTTTCAAAGAGTGCACACAGCAATGAGAGACAAGTGCCACAAGGTGTAGCGAAACTGCCTTGTGTGTGACTGTCGTGTTGAGAAATGAAACCCAACAAACGCAGTAGTCCCAAGAGAGATCACAATTACTTTAGTCACTCATTTACCAAAAGGATTCACCTGCTAAATTAATGTTTCCATCAACTCACAGCCAGCGGCCACTGGAATATATTTATATTTAATCTGATCCGTTTACCAGATGTCATAGGTACTTAATGACAGCAGTTAGATATATCCTTTATCTTTGTGAATGAGACTGATAACTTACATGGTGCAGCCTCTCAGTCAGGTGACTCTTCAAGAGTGAATATAAAATTCTGGCACACAAAACACCACCATAGCAACAAAGCCTGGCAACAGCAGCTGCTGTACAAAGAGAAATTGGGTGGGAGGAGTACCTTGTTGAAAAGTCTGTTTCCTGTCAGAATTTATTGTTTTTTTAGTCTTTGTATAAGCATTGCAAATATCTTAAAAATACAAAGAGAATAAAGATCAATACCCAGTGTTTGAAACTGCAACATAAATAGTGTCTTTGTGTATAGGAAATGACCCAGTCACTGCTGCACTCACTGGGCCTGTATTTCACTGTGGATAGATTTGCCCGATGCACAGCGGGCACCTATGGATCTCTGTGCCACAGGAAACAGTCCACATCCCAGTCCACATCTCTCCAAAACATTACCCTATATGATGAAGGAAAAAATCCTGATAAATTGGACAGAAGATGCAGCTGAATGGAGTTCCTCACTCTGGCACTTGAGACTTCCACTATGATTCTTTTCATAGAATCATAGAGTTCATTACTTGTTACTTTACAGTTAGCAGAGCTCTGTGCACATGCTTTTCACTGGGGCTGTCAGTGCCTGCCCCAGTAATTTTGCAGGATGCCTTTCTTGTCTCCAGCTCCATCACAGCCCTTGCCAGCTAAGGACCCACTGTACTGGTCCCAGTCTGTGGGGTAACAGGCTGTGGCATCTTGGCCACAGGGACCACAAGGACCCAAAATCTTTATGGTGCCCTGACACTGCTTGCTTGACCTCTACATTAAAAAGAACTATCACCAGAAGAACACTAAATTAACGCAACACTTGAACAGTTAGAATCCCAAGTCAAGAAGGCAATAGTTGTGTTCCCTAGAAAATCATAATTCACTGTTTTTCATTTAATACAACCTAGTTTTGCTTCCCTGTTATGTTTATAACATAATACATTTTTGCAGATCGTTAAAACCAGTCCATAAAATACACAACACATTTAAGAATGACGAAGTTAACTTAACTTTATGTCCTATCAGATTTGTTAGATCACAGCTAGTGTAAACTGTCAGAGAGCCACTGACTTGAAAGCTGTCTGTTTGTTTATACCGGTGGAATGTCTGCATTTTTGCCACCTTATTTTCCTTCTAGTTCTTAACTAGAACTAGCTGCATAGGAGCCAACTGGAAAGCATAGTGTCTCACCCAGTTTTATTTAGATCCAAGTTTAGCTGTGAGCTGAACTAAAAGGCAATTAAACAGGCTGCAAAGCAGAGATTCCCTTGAAAAAAAAGCCCCAGATTTTATGGAAACCAAAAAGTATGTGCTCTGGACTCTGTAGCTACCAAATGAATGGTGCCTCTGTGCTTTCTGAAAAGAGCAGACTTCCCAGTTTGTGCTTTTCTTGCAGTGCCTTAAAATTGCAGAAAACCTCTCACAGCATTTTTCAGAAGGACAATGCGAGAGTCTCTAGATTTGTCCCCATTATCCCACAAAACTATTGTGTGGATCACCATGACAGAGTGGTAGTCTGTTTCTAGGAAAAAAGAAAGTAGCCTTCAGCTGTACTTCCCATTACCACAGTGGAGTTCTGTCCCGTGGAAGCCAATGAATTTAGGCTTAGGTTACAAGTTTTAGAAAACTTAATACATTAAGCTGGAGACAGGATGGTTTGTCTTTAGAAAGAATGTGAGAGCATAAGCCTGAAAAAGTTAATTCTGCCCTAGTCTTTCCTTGAAGTCACAGAAATTTCTTAATCTTTCAGGTTCTTCTAGATGACTCTTGCCATTTAGTTGGTCAAGGCAAGCAGTCCAGCATATTTGTGGACTGGATTACTAGAGACCACCAATAGCACAAGGACTCGGTACACAGCTTAAAAATGAAGGGTCTGCACACCGGTGGGTGTACTTTGTTGCCATTAAACATTTATAGAATGGGTTATATAGCTCCTTCAGATGATAAAAAGTTGTGGAGAAATTTTATGTTGAGTTTGCCACATTGGCAATTTGATATATTTCAATAGTTTTGTGGGGTTTAGTTTAGATTTCCCGAGTGCTGTTGTGTCTTTCAATGCTTTTTGCAAACTAAGCAAAAAAGATTTTGATGATATACCTTGTCTTAACATAAAACAACAGCTTATTTTAAATTTTGTGTTTTTCTATAATTAACTAACATGTCTCCCTATTCTCTTTTCAGAAGTAGTCTTATAATACACTATTCTGAATCATCACAGACTCTGATTCGCATTCTGGCTATTTTACAGCTCTTGCAGTTGTAAAGGATGAAATTCCACAACTGACAAAACATTAGTCACAAATCAACAGAACACCATTTACGTAGTTGAAAACAATTGCTCTCAACTATGCTTCTAAGACTTGGAGCAATTGTATTACGATGTAAATCCTGAGCCACAATATCTCTTAGAATAAACTGTAACTTTTAATGGCAAATAACCAACTCCCAGTTCCATTTCAGAGAAACTGATTTAAATCAAAGTCAGTTCATACTTAACACCACTAATCAAAAAAAGCTCTGATCACTAATAACATATCTGTGGAAGGAAGGACAAGTTAGTATACAATGAGCAAGCAGGCTAAGCACGATTTCCAAAGTCAGCCAAACTAAGCTGGACCAAATAAGCAAAACCTACTATGACCTACCCAAATACTTATGCTACTAATCATTAACAATTTTAGTAGAATTTTTCAAGACTTAGTGCATTCTCTTGAAAAAAAAAAAACAGAGCACCCTTCACCATTAGCCAACAGTAGATACTACAGTGGCCTAGGAATTAGGTAAAAGCTATGAAGCTAGAAATGCAAGTCCAGTCAATCGTTCATTGATGGCACTGTCACTGTATGGCAAGGAAAAACACTAACAAGAAAAGCACTTGGCTATCTGGGAGGCAATCTGCTCTAACACGGTGCCTGCTGAGCAATCAGAAACAACATTTATCAACCTCCCAAATAGAAGATGTTGTTAGAAGTATAAAGGCACTGTTAGAGCAAGGTAGGAGGTTAAACAGAGGAGGATAAATGCCTTTTTAAAAGAAGACCAGAGGCTACATCTTAGCATTTATGAGCAAAACATAGCAATCAGGGAGAGAGCAAGAAATAGCCAATGTCTGTCTATTTCACAGCAATACAGTATCACCAACAAACAGTGCTAGTCATCTTACTCCCACTTTTCTCTTCACATTTTGCATCAGGCATTAAGCTCCACAATACCCAAAGTCATCTTGTTCCAGGAAAAGAGAGATGAAGAGAATAAGGAATAAGTCAAACTGGAAAGGTCCAATCGCATTTTGGTTGAAGCAATTTCATCAGATTTGATGGGAACTCAAACAGGTCCTTTGAAAACAAATAACATAAATTATCTTGCAATTATCTTTCTATGAGATTATGCAACAGTTTTGATGAAATGGCTGGTGATTAATTTAGGATTCCACATTCTTTTTCCCAGTAGTCTTGTAAATATATAAGACCTTGTGATATGTAATTTCAAATAAGGAAAAACAATTATTATAAAGAAATCTCATGTATCAGAGCAGCCAGCAGATACAGAAGTGCAAGCAAAACAAATCTAAAAGGTAGCAGAATGGGCTATAATTTAAAAAAACCCTCTTGAATTTTCCAAACACAGTGCAGCAGTCATAGGGAATATCTGGCATGTGCGCTGCTTTGAATTCCTATTTCCACCATCAGCATTGCCAGTATTTCACAGATCATCTTGCAAGCAGATTATCTGCTTACAAAATTGACTTGCAGGTAAATGCCAATTAAAGAAAGTATATTTTTTTATTATTCAACAGAAAACCCAAGAACAAGAGACATTATTTGTTTTTACAGTGATAAGAATATGTTAAGAATTCAGCCATGTCTATAGCCTCATTTTGCACATACACATTGTTAGCTGTTTGGACAAGGGCTGTTTATTACTAAGTCAGCAACAAAGAGAGGAAGTATGTTCATATGAGTCTTATCACTCTCCTAAGAGACTACACTCTTAAAAGAAGTCTTAGATAAGCTGAGAACTGAGTCCAGATTTCCAAGAAACCTAACCAAACACTGTTTCTCTGTTCTACGAGCCTTACGGCACTGAAAAATAAAACCAAACCACAGAGATGTTTTAGATATGATGCAATAACAAGAATTAAAAGAATTATACAGGGTGGGGAGAAGGATCCTGTGATTAACTTTATATAAACATCAATCGATGGTTAGCATTTAATATTTTTTGGTACTAAGTTTATCAATACAATTCTAACCATTGGTACTATTTGAAAACTAACATAGCAGTGGTTATTCTTGAAGAACTATTTGATTTGAATTAAAGCATAGCCACCTTGCAGACCAGTTCAGGAGAAGTGCATAAAGGAGAGCAGAGGTGAAACGCAGAAATGTGCCTTCAGCTTGGCATTTCAAACATAGTCACCAAAAATTCAATAGTGTGAGCTCATCACTCTAAAGCCAAAGCAGTGTCAGTCCTGCTTCAAGAGAACTTCAAAGTGTCTGATCATGCACAGCAGTGATCTTCTTTAGCATTTTGATTTCCATAGAGCTGTAGGTTCCGATTCCCCAAGAAGAAATCAGTATCCCTTTGGGGTTTTACTCTTGCCATCTTCTCATAATCTTGCAAACTGTGGAAGCTACGGCTCTGAAGTTGGTCCATTTGCAAAAGTTCGACCTCTGTAAACACCTTTTTTTCACTTTTCACATGCTCCTCAATGATAATTTGTCAGGAGTTTCAGGCAAGGGAAGGCACAGAACTTCAATGAATTAAACAGCTGGGAAACTGGTTACTAATGGAAACAAGCTCTGGTTATCCATCTTTTCTTTCACACTTCACAGTTCTCTAATGTTAAGGACTTTTCTACTCTAAAAGCTTGTTGACTGGCAAGTTATCCACAGCAAATGTGCATTAGCTCCTGATTTTCTTGTCATTAAGGAAATTTTCATCTGAAAGACTAACTGGTTTATGAAAAACATCAAGTCTGAACCTGGAGTAAAGCAAATGTGTACTACAATTACAATATAAAAATAATATATGCAGAATTACACTACAAAGACTTTGATCATTTGAGAATAGGTTTGATTTAAATCCAATTGTCAGTGCTAGGAGACTTATTTCTGAAACATAAAAGGAATTACTGTTGCTGTATTTGAAAAGGTATACTATAATGATTAAGGATCTTTCTCTTTTAATCAGATATATTGTATTTCACCAGCTACATTTCTAGTACAATACTTCTTGAATATTCATATGTAACTTCTCATAACATCCTCTTAAAATTGATAATAACAAAAGACTAGAATTTTTGAAATGTGGCTATTACCAACTGCAGGAATATTGTTCTCTGCTGAACACTTACAACAAGCAAATCACTGCCAAAATACTGCTGTTAGAAAGAGTGTTAAATAGTGAGTGTAAATCAGAAAGCTGTTGTGGTGGTTTATATGAAATGGTTCACTAACAGACCACAAACCAGAGCAGTTGTGTTTATAACATGCACATTCTTGAATTTAGACAAATACTAGGGTGCTTTGTTGCTTGAGGATTTGATGATCACTGCATTCCCTAATTACTGGATTGTTTAGCAGTTTACTAGTAAACCTGTGAATTGTCTTCATTGGGTGACAACCCCCATGCTTCTTCTTGTATGTCTGACTGTGTTGCTCAATCAGGCACAGCTTGAACACCTGGCTCTCCAGGCTTTGTGTGGCGGTGTCAGCTGGATGTATATCAGGAGTGCTCCAGAGCTGTTTCAGCTCAGCCAGCCAGGATGGTTTAGGGGGCCTTTGGGGCAGTTTAAACGTAGCTTGTAAGATGATAAGTGATTAAAAATGCATTCTCCCCTTGATCTGTACCTCAATCTTTGTTTCTTTATACTGTTGCAGGTTATGCCATTTGCCACAGAAGTACATTGAGTTTTCTGTTCTCAGTGATGTGAGGACAAGCATATGGAGGTATAGAGATACTATATAACATCCTTTAGAGGTTCTGGCATCACTTTGCAAGCACTTTGCTTGTAGCCTCTTTTTGTTCCATGTGGGCTATAACTGTGCCAGTGGCTGGTTTTTCAATTCTAAATGGAGGGGGGAATGTGAGTATATTTTGCAAACAACTCACTATTATTATCTACCCACAAAGTTGCTTACCTGAAATACGAAACAAATTTTGGACTCAAATGTATGATACAGGTAAAGCAAGCAGAACTACTCATGGTGATTCCATGGGAAATTATGTTTATTGCAGACAGCTAAACACCCAAAGCTGGGAAGTTAGAATGAAAATATCTCTAAATACTTATGTACAGCAACTCTGTTAGTTGCACGCCATCTTCAGTGGATACAGTTTAGCTTGATCATGTCATTATTTTTCATGCACAGCTTCTTTTGCATCATTTGGTATTAAGTGACAAACAAAATACACCTTTAAATATTTAACAGTATTTTCATATACTGAAATCTGTCAATGATTTAATATATTACACATAAATAACCCTCCTTTTTTTATTTTTTACCAACAAAGTTGCGTTACCCATGTTACCCTCACTCAAATTTACAACGGAGACAACAGGTTTCTTTCCAAGTAGCTGAGATATAAAATACCTAGCAGCAAAGTGGCTTTTAACTCATTTTTATAGCACTGTAAAGCAGTATCTTTCTAATAGCCTGTTCTCAGATCACAAAAATACTGCCATTAGAGGTGTGTTTTGGCTGTCTGTGTCTCTTAGAATGAAGGAAGACTTCCACAGAGGTTAAGACACTTCATTAGAGTATTCAACTTTATACATGCAATCAAAAAAACTGACTCATATTTTTTAAGCTTTGAGATGTTTAAAAAACTTATGCAGAAAAGCTTCTTGGAGCTAAATTGAAGAAGCAATACAGGCCAAATTCAAATAGCTATTGCATGTTCTACTCAAGTGTACCTTTTGCCAAAATGTCAAGTATCTCCAAATACAACCCCAGTTACCTTAACAGGCATCTTCTCACTTTAACTCGATTTGTGAAACACTACCTCCTGGTGACTTTGAGAGTAGCCTCATCTGCCTTTGCTCAGCTTGGAGTAAGTACCAGAAGTCAAGGCAAATTAATTTCCGTTGTCACCAAACCTCACTTGTATTTTGAGGCCAAACCAAATTTTTGACAGCAGCATCTCTAATCCTGAAGAGGTTGTATCTGTCATCTGTTGTAGATTCGCCATGTGTTTCAAGCGGACATATCTTTGGATCATCGGTCTAATATTTGACATACATGAATAAGCCTAGCCTCATGCATGCACAGTTTTAGGTCAAAGGTGGTTTGCTTTTTTTTAGCCACAAGGTCACAGGTGAAGTGCAGCGGAACCGAGCTGAGTGCACAAGACTATTGCTTTGTCAGAAGGAAGTTAATTCCAGCACCTCTCCACACTGCCTACAGCATGGCCACATAGATTCTGTTTTTCCCACTAGGTCCAGAGAGGTGATAGGTGCAGGCCACAGGTAAGAGGTGACTGTGGCAAGAGTTAATCGCTCCCTCCTAAAGATGGGAGAGAGATGAAGAACTGATGGATGGTTGTTTAGTTCGAGAATTAGTGGCTAATGGTTTCCTAAACTAACACCCTCACAACTGCTCTCAGCTGTGACTTATTTATTGGTCCACGCTACAGCCTAGGAGACCAGTTTGTTAAGGGCAGAAATGAGTTATAAGAGGATGGCAAAAGTACCTGTAATTTGCCTTGAAGATTTAAGTATTGCAGAGAGACAAGTAAGTATTTCTTCTGTTGAAAATTTATGTTTCAAATAATTTGATTTAGAAAGTGAAGAAAAAAAATTGCAGCAAGATGTCTTGCTCTCCATGCACGCATACCTGTATGCCATGGTCCAAACATAACATTTTTGTGGTTTAATCTAAGTAGGAATGGGTGCATGCTTAGACAATATCCCTGTGACAATTCTTTTATCCACATGAAAGCTTATCAATTCACTTTCTCACACCTCAGGAAATACCTAAAAAATGTGGTCATAGCCAACATTCTTGTTAAAAACAAACAAACAAAAAACCCAAACAAAACCCCCAACCTAGTATGCTGAGAAAATACTATCCCATTTGTAAAGGATATGTGCATGAGAACAGAGAGTCGGGGAAGAAATTGCTTGGCAACTTGAAAGTTCACAATCTAGTCTTATTTGAACTGCTATTTTTCTGTGGAGTAAACTACATTTCTTGGATTACTGCACTTCGAGCTTTGGTGGAACCATTTAGAAACACACAAGATATTTGAGACTACACAACACACTGTCTTGCCAGAAGCAAGAAAAGGATCCCACTGGCAATTTGCTGCCCAGCCATCCCAGGCCATTGTACACAGTGCCTGCAGACCAGTGTTGTCTGAAGCTTGTTGAACATAATGCCTACCCACTCAGGGAAGCCAAGTTCCATCCAGCAGGAGACGTGAATACAAAATTTCTCAGTTTGGTACAGAACTGAGGAACAGTGATTTTCTCACAAATGATAGTTAAAGATTTCAAAGCCCATCAGCTCTCCCAAGCCTGTCTAAGTTTGTGGAAATCCATTATCTCCCAAAGTGGCTTAGAAAGGAAAGCAAGAAAACCATGGCACCTCCATATCAGAACTCTGCCATTTTCTATCAGAGGATGTAAAATGTTAGAGTATTTATAGAGTATCTTGCTAGGGGCTATATTGAAATCAGTAATTCTTGTCTTTTTGCAGTTTGGTTTGAACTTGCTAGTCACAGAATCAAAGAAAACATCTGGCTGGAAGAGACCTCAAAGACCAACCAGTCCAGCCTTTGACCCAGCACTGAAGGGTCAATACTGAGGCAAGTCCCTAAGCGCCAAGTCCATACACTGCTTAAACACCTCCTGGGACAGTGATTCCACTGCTGCTCTGGGCAGACGGTTCCAATGTTTGATAACCCTTTCTGTGGTAAATGATTCAGGGCACTCTGTGAAAATGTTTCTATGGCAGGGGGTTGGAACCAGATGATCCTTGAGGTCCCTTCCAACCTTACCGTTCTATGATTCTATGATTTTATCCCCACTCCACTCCAATTTTGTGTACATGCCAGAACTTTTATTATTTTATTGCTTCCATTCAATGGAACTCCTTCTCTTCTGCATGTGTTACTCTGATCATGTTTCGTATAACCTGTTAACCTAACTGTAAGTTCTATATGCAGCTGAGATGTGTGCTGTTAAGGAACACTGCAAAAAAGAAATCATCTATCCATGAACTTTACAATCACTGCAATAACACCGACATTCAGTTTGTCTTCTCTAGGGGTTGCATCACATTTTCTGTTGACTCTTTTCCATGCTCACACATATAGTAACTGGAATTTTTCACCTGTATTAGCAATCTGGTATTAAAATATTTCTAGTACAAAATGTGAAGATCTTATTTATGTCAAGTATTGGAGCATTAGAATGGGCTGAGATGTACCTCTTCCTCCTCAGTGTAGGAAGGTGCTGAAAAAGTTAAGTGAGAAGGTCTTAGGTGCAGACTTTCCCCATAGCAGAGGCAAAAATACAAAGTGAATGCTGAGGGCATAGAACCTGGGGACTAGGTTCCTGACCTTCCTACTCTGTTGTGTAAGTAAGAGGCTCTGATATTTCCACAAAATGATTGGAGTGAGATAGTTTTCTGATGGGAAGGCAAACTATCCCCAGCCCAATGACTGCATCTCCACTGCCAACAGTTACTGGTTATGTTTTTCTACAGTAAAGCCAGCGATTTTTCAAGCACCATTCTATGGTGTGATTAGATATTAGTTACACTTTGTAAGATGCTTATCAGGTTATACACATGTCCATTTTTTAGATCAGTTATTTGAGGTAGGAAGGGGTTTTCGAAAGAATAATGGTGGACAATGGAAAGAAGCAATGAACTCTGACTCTAAAATTCCTACCTCAGAATATAAAGCCTATGGCATATAACTTTGATGTAAATACAGTCATCTGATAGCGTCTTGCATCTCCTATTAAAAATAAATGCCCATCATCTATTTGCCTGTAAAATGATGGATTTTTAATAAATGTTGTCCCCATGCTAGAGGCCTCTCAAATTTCCATGTCTTACTTCCATCTGTGAAAATCAGATTTCACAAACTGACCCCTTCTTTATTTCAGAATTAAGTCTGACGTCTGACTGACAATTGTCTTCTACTTTCATACGGGCAGTTTTGGACAAATGTGCTTACAGCCCTTTTGTGAAGCCCAGTCACATACCCCATTTATGCTGCTGCGCCTACCTTGGCCCATGGTGCTATCCAGGCTGTTTGCCATAGTTAGGCTGAGCCAGCAAGCACACTGTGTACTTTCAATCTGTGTGGATACACAAACATCTACAAAGAAACCTGAATTTGCTGAGGCGACCTGTGTTGTGAGTAAGAATGGGGGAAATTATGATTGATTAATATTTTTGATCAAAAGCTAAATATTTTTCTTAGTGACCTTTATGTATAGCTCAACTTATCCTAAACTGCTAAGTATCCCTGTATTTAATATCAGGCTTATTACACCACAAAGTTATGATGTCTCCTGCATCCACATAGCATTTCAGTATCCAAGGAAAACTGGAGCATTTCTTTCTATTCTATAGAATATCTAGGAACCATTTTGAGGTTTGAGAATCTTTTTGTACCACAGGTATGCAAAGATGAGAATCCAGAAAACTCTTTTCCCTTGCAGCCATGCTTCAGTTCTTTCCCCTCCCCCCACCTCTGTTTTATCTCCTAAAGTGAAGGAGAGCCTTGTTTTCAGAATGCTTGCTCCTCACACAAAAGTCCGTGAAAAATTATGGGAATGCTAAGTGGCACGTAAGATCATCTTTGAGTAAGATGAAGCTTGAAAGCTCTTCAGAAGTTTAGATTTGCTCTTATATGAAAAGAATATGAAATATGTCAGCCGCAGCTACTGTGACCACTCATTTATGCTAATGGACTTTGATGGGAACTTCTCTCATCAACAATTTTTAATGTCTCTTCATAGTGTTTCAGATTCTTAACAGGCTTAATAGTGTGGGAAACTAAAAGACATACAGATGAATTATGCTTTCACAGTAACATTATACTGTCATTCTCTCATTGTTACAACTTTAAAACAGCACTTAGGGTTAGAGTGACCTCAAATGCACATCAGATCCTAAGACATTTTGAGATCCTTTTAGCCTTCATTATAATTCAGTTTATTCTGCAGACGCAACTTATTCTCAAATCTAATCTGTAAGGAAACAGGAATTGAACTTTAATGGGAATATAAATAGCTACAGCAACGTTGACTAGGATAAATAGCATTTATGAAGAAAAGACGTTCAGCCTTTAGAGCAGCCAATGGTCCTCCCAGTGCAAAGAAGAGACTGCCTCAAAAATGGTGAGATACATTTCAATATAGCTGACTTATGCTGTCCCATGCTTCAAGAAGAGAACAACTACCCTTTTGTGGAATTCTTAAAGAGCACAATGCAGCACAAAGGTAAAGACAAGAAAAACAGATATAAACTGCACCCCTGCAAGGGCGTGCTGGGGCCTGCAAGGACTTTCAGCTGATTCTGAGCAAGGGCTGAGCAACAGCTGTACATGGATGACTGCTGCAACTTACCTGGGCCTGTACCAGGCCAGACTGTACCTGGCAAGCTGAGCAAACCACAGTTTATCCACTTGGACTGGTATCAATGTCTGCCTTTAGCAATTTATTTATTTGCTTGTTTATTTATATTTTTTTTCAGAAGCTGGGGACAGATTTGTTCTGGTTATGGTTTATTTTAAGTTGTGGTTGTTTGGAGTTTGTTTGGGTTTTTTGCATCTTTCTTTGAGGTAATTGACTGTTGCTTGGTAGAGTGAATAAGATAAGGGCATCCCAATTTTCAAAACATACATTGATACAAAAATGAAATACAGATTCTACAGATAAATGAAAATACAGATTCAGGAGGAGGAAAGGTCAGAGAAAGAGGCACAAATGTTACCATAACACTTAAAATGTTTACAAATAAGGGGAAATAATGAGATTAACAGAAAACTACAATGGATATGATCTCTTAAAAAGCAGCAAATAAGAGCAGAAAAAAAATCACTCAAATCAATATCTTGTAGACAGATATTTTTAAACTGAAGTTCAAACCAAACTAAACCCCTAAGGGAAAACAAACTTTCTGCTTCCTAAAGGCAGAAAGATACTGGTGTATCAGGTCTAATAATATTAATTCAGTTTTGTATAACACTGAAAATACATCCTGGAATATTGAGATGGAAAATAAGAATACCATTTGCAAGTGCAATCAGCCAGTGGAATCACATGGAAAGAGGGGGAAAAGAAGTTGGAGATCTTTATACCCATGCCAGTTCAGAACCTACAGAATGACAGTTTTGAGAAAGATGCTAAGTGCTTCAGAGGGTTTTCAAAAAGGAAATTCTACCTACTCCCTGACAAAGGTAGGTCTGCTGATGGCAAGCAAAGAAGAGCCATCCAGAATCTTTTCTTAAAGTTGTTCTTTCTCCAGTAGTACAGGGCTACAAGTTTCTTCATTAAAACCATAACCATATTTTTAAATTTTTTTTTTTCCCCCAAGAAAGAGAAGGGAAGCTGGCTCTGTAAGAGGTGCATTCCTACAGACATAGGTAATTAGCAAAGAGAAAACTATCAGAAGATTTTGGCAAGCCTGGGCAGTAATGACTCACAACAACAATTTTTTAGCCAAGAAACTTTTTCTGTACCTCTTCAGTTCCTCCTTTCTATTACAGTTAGTGTGGCTTGCAACTTTTCACTTGGTCACCTGCAGTTGCAAAAAGGTGACAAAAGTCAACTGAGTGCAGTACATTTATAAAGAAAAAATAAAACCCTACTCTGGCAACCATAGGTCCTTGCTTAGCAACAGCAGGATGTTCTTAGTGTAAGACCTGATGATAGGATGCTTCCATTTGATATTTTCTTGTTCGTCTTTGTCATCAAATTGTAATATCTGTGGAATTAAGCCCTCAAATAAGCCAGAAAACTTCTGTATTCCACTAAGCCAGTCCTTGTTTTAGCAGCCCTTTATTGGAGTGAAATGAAGGCCTATTAAATTGATCACAAGACAAGTTTGAAGTTTAATTCTGTCTTTATTATTAACTTTTAAAAATTGTTTCTTGTAACTGCATTTCACAGCTGTGATAACAACTGTGCTCTGTAGATGTGCAAGATTTAATTGGTTATAATTCCCTTTGAAAAAATGTAAAGTGCTACGTAAGTACTATAAATTTTTCCAATAATAAACTGGCATCATTCCCAGAGCTGATTACAACTTATCCAAAAACCATGCATAATGCATATGTACACAAAAAGGTACATCATCCATTATATATGACCTTGTGCAGCCTAGAGAAAGGTTATTAGCTTAAGTAATACACTAAGTATTTTGCTCTCTCTAAAATGGCCCAGAATTAATAGATTGTAAAATATGTATCTCTCTTTCCTCTATCTCTGCATGCAGTTAGTATGGTAATGAACAGTGTTTCTTCACCGTATGAATTATAGAAGGTTCTCATGCAAGAAAATTAAATTGGCATTCATTCAATTTAGACAAAATACAAAAAGAGTTCAGGAGTAATAGTGCTATTAGGATTACACAAGTTGTACTTTGACATTTCATGTCAATGCAGCTTGAGAGCTATACAGTAGTTAATGGATTACAACACCCTTACAAAGGTGTATCACCCCCACATCTACAAAGAGCAAAAGAAAAGTATGAAGTGAATTAAATTAATTGGTCAAGATGAAATAAGTGCCCTAGAAAAACTTGGTCAGTCTCCTAAGCTGTTGATTAGCAGTCTCATCTCCATCTCTGCCTTATCAAAGGATTTCCTTTCTGACAGAGAGCTATTGGTTTATCTTGTTACTTGTCAAGAATGAAAATCTCCAGAACGGTCATGTGAAGATACGTGACTCTGAAGGAAGTAGTGATTAATACTAAAAAAGCAGACAACACACTGAGGTAAATCAGTCAAAACACACCAGACCAAATTTGCAACAGAAATGTAAATTTTTGTGGGATGAACTCCTTGTATTGTAGAGGCCAATTTCAAAAGGTAGTCCTGGAAGTGAGTAAGCATAATCTTGGAAGCTGGTTTTATTTCCTTGTGTAATAACACAAGAAAATCTGGTGTCTGAATTATGCACAGCAACTTTTTGTTTATAATTGCAGACAATAATGACTTTTGCCTTCTGGGAGGAACTGTTAGTTTCTAAAATAAGACCCTAGATATTTGTGGAGCCACACAGCAGCTGTATTTCCTCAGCTAACTTAAATTTCTCTTCTTGGGCATCTAACTCTGCTAGTGAATTTTGGGGAAGGTTTTCCTGAGACCTTCAGCTCTTAGCCTGCTTCAGTGAATGACAGCTCTTTAGGACTCTCATCCACACTAGTTATAATAAAGAGCACAAAGTTTTTTGTCATCTTTGCTGTTGCAACTCAACATCTCATGAATTTCAGGGAAAATCATTCTGAGTCCCTGAAAAAGAGGAACAGGACATAGGAATCCTCCTCTCCTTATGCTCCTACATCCCCAAGCACATTACCTTTGTTTTGTTTGTTAAGTGCCTAGCAGAGTGCAGTTCCAATACACAAGTAGCCTTGGTGGACATTCCAAGTTATCCCCCCACAAACAGATGCTTCTTCTATCATGTGCACAGGAATACACTTCTGACTATGCAAGTGTGAAAGCATCGAAGATCTCCCTGACTAACAATATGGCAGGTTTGTTTACAAAGTAGTATATTTTCATATGTATTGCATGGGAACACATTTGTCAAAGAACCGTGTGGTCTACAAACACACAACACTCTCAATATGATGGGGATACTCTTAATATGGGAAGTGCAGATAAAATCCATCCAGATCCTAGTACCCTTGCTAGTTTCACCACAATCCCAGTGAAATTAGCTATTCAGCATACTCCATAACTGCATCACCAGCTGCTCATCAAGGATGCTAATTCTGATATGGCAGCATCAGATACCTTAAGCCATTAACCTGGGTCACATCTACTGGTATCTGTCACTGCCATTCTTAGTTCTACTCCAACTTCTCCAAATATGACAACCACTAAAGGAAATAGGATGCCCAAGCCATGTGAGCTACCATGACTGACTGGGACCTGCTGAGATCTCTCAGCAGTGACAACATTTCAGTTAGTATTTGTCAGCTAAGATATATGTATATATATTTTTAAATGTCATATGCATGGTCTGAAAGAGGTGCTAAAACCCACTAAATAAACCAGCAGGATAAGTCTATTCACACTATAGAAGCAGTGTGACACTTCCTTTTCCCCTTCTAATGTTTTTCCTTGTAATGAATGGTTTATTTAGTACTGTGAGTTGTAGAACATTCAATTCAACAGCTTTCTTCAACCATGCTAATTAGATGCTCATTAGTGCAACTAAAACAATTATTTGTATACATTAAATACTGGCAAAGCAAAATTCTGCAGACTTAGTGCATCCACTACTGGATTCATGACTGCTCTGCACTATGTACAAGGAGCAATGGTGCTGTGCGGTAAGGTGGAAGCACAGCGGAATCTCAGGAATTTTCTTTCTTTTTACTTTCTGCCTACTTACACAGGCTCTTGATGTCGAGGCCTAAGGGATATCTCTTCCCACTAAACTTCTAAAGGCTGGTGAACTGGTAAACTCTGTGATGAAAGCTAGGACCTGCCTCAATAGCTCTGCTAAGATTTCTTGAGTGATTTCTCCCTCAGGAGTAAATAGAGGCTCTCGCCCTTGTCCTCTGCCTGAGCTATGTCTCAGCTACACCACATAGCCATACCTGGTCATGGAACCTCTTAACCTGGACACTGATTGGTGGACTGACTTCCCAGCTCACCTCTGCCTAGCCACAGAGGTGCCTCATGTCCTGGGGTCAGAGGCTGCCCACCTTGATCTGCCCTGCTTCCTGACTGGATGCAGGAGGATAGGCTCTAGCTGCCAAGGAATACCCAAGAATCCCCTGCAGCTTCTGGTTCCCAGGCCAGCCATGAGTCCAGGCTGATATTTATTATTTAACAGTCATATGTTAGCTTTTAAGTACTAGGAAATACACATATCTTAGATTATTTCTGCTTCTGTAAAGAATAGTGGACATTTAGATCTCTTCCGTATCACAAACTATTTATGAAAGTACAACAAAAAAGGAAGAGTCAACAGTGGAGAATATCATAGGAGCTAAAAGCTTTGTAAATAGTGTCTGACTAAAGCACTGCCTACTGCTGCTGGAACACACTTTAATTCACTTTGGAAGCTAAAACGCTTATTTCACATCTAAAATAGCGATTAGCAATAGCACAAGAGGGAATGACCTGGGTAGGTTTAGACTGGACATTAGGACAATTTTTTGCACAGAAATAGTGGTCAGGCACTGGAATAGGCTGCCCAGGGAGGTGGTTGAGTCACCAACACTGAATGTGTTTAAAGGCCATTTGGATGTGGTGCCTGGCAATACGGTTTAGGGCAAACCTTGAAGTGTTATTGGTTGCACTTGGTGGTCCTGAGGGTCTTTTCCAACCTGAATGTTTCTGTGATTCTTCTACCTAGTATCAAGTGATAGAATGAGAGGAAATGGCCTGAAATTGCACCAGTGGAGGTTTAGCTTGGATATTAGGAAAAAAATTAGATATTGAAGGAGTGGTCAGGCATTGGAATAAGTGATGGAGTCATTGTTCCTGGAGGTGTTCAAAAAGCAGGTAGGTATGGCACTTCAGGACATGGTTTAATGGTCATGGTGGTGTTAGGTCAACAGCTGGACTTGAAGGTCTTAGAAGTCTTTTGCAACTGAAGCAATTCTATGATTCTATGCTGTTCATATAAAATCTAGCTAACCATTACTTCATATTCTGCAGATTTATGTTCTTAATTTTTTTATCTAATTTCTCTTGACTATAGTCAATGAACAATCTTGTTAAGATGGCTACATATATGTTTTTCCCAGAATGTACTTCAAGTTGTTCCGGAACAAGCTTTCTCCCCCTCCCAAAAAGACATATGGAAGATAAGCAATTTTATAGCAAGTCTCTGAAGAGCAAGCTTTCTTCTTTTCAAATAATTTAAGATCTTATTTCAGCTAAAAATTAATTGCATGCAAATGTATGAGGCAACTCCATGATTCAGCTCAGCCCCCTTGTATACAGCTGCAGCTGATTTTTGTTCCCTTTGAGGTAGTCAGGAAACTACTTTGAAGCCTGCTGCTTCAGTGGATATTTTAGGTTAGTGAGGGAATACATCTTTGAGGCTTGATAGGTACGGCCAGGGGCTTGAATCACTGAAGTGATTACTTTTGTCCATCAAAACAGCCCTTAACCTTCATACTGAGCTTTTAAACTTGTGGAATGGAGAATCAAGAGAGGCTGAAATACTTAATGCATAGAAGTGATTTGTAATACACCGACAGCACAAATCTTTGAGTCAGCATGCCCATCCATAAATCACAATATAGATCTCAAACTTTATTAGCTAGGTTAATCATGTCCTGAGTGTGAAGACTTACAGAAGCTAAGATAAAAAATGTCAGTGCCTAGGAAGAGGTGTGCTAGAAAAGTTAGGCAAAGTCTCAGTGGTGCTGGTCTAGGACTGGCTTTTTTTTTCAGCAGTTCTGAGCTTCAGAGAGGAAATTCTAAGGGGAGAAAGCAGCAAAGAGGATAAGGAGGGTTTATTTAAAATGCAGAGTTTATCTTTTTGGTCAGCAAACCAATGTCATATAACAACATCTATACTTAAAAGATAAAGGTAAAGCAGCAGAGAAGAGCCAAAATCCATTAGTATAATAAGTATTTCCAATTTTAGTAGTATCAAGCAGAGTCCTTTCAAACAGAGGTTAGCTAAATGGTTATTTTAAGGATTCACTATCCTTAGTGGAAAATTAATACAGCACATTTTAAACTCCTTTCATGATTTTAAAAATTAGACCAATCTGTCCCCACTTGGTATCCATTCTGCACAGAGAGCTTTCACCTATTGAAATGCAGAGTGTGAAATTTATTCAGCTCTTAGAACTTTGCACAGCTATCCTGAAATCACACTATCTACATATCTTAATCACCTATGGCATTTGATGAGTATCCTTGCTACTCAGAGCCAACACAATTCCTCTGCTCAAGTAATTAATGTCATTGACTGTAGCACAAAATTTAAACTATGGTCACTTAGAAACAGTCCAGCACACTTTAAAAAAGTCGCTTTCTGAAAAAAAGAACAGAGGACATACAAGTTATTTAAGCCACAGAAGAAAATCATGGAGGAAGGAGAAGGAGCAAAGCATGGAAGTTTGCCAGATTTGAAGCTAGAAGCAAAAACCTAAACCTGAAGTTCAGCATTATGCCAGGCATTGAAGGTGTGTTTAAAGATAGAGCTAGATTTATAACATCCATGGTTCAGAGGATCACTTGATGCTTGCTTATACATGTCTCACTTAACTTTTACAAGAAGCTGAACACATTTGTCAATCAATCCCCTGCCCCGAAACAGCAGTTTACACTTGCTGTTCAGCCCAGCATACAGAACTTTATTTTGGACTGCAGCTACCATCAACCCTCACTCATCTGTAGGTGGTTTGCTGAAGCTACAAACAGTTCAACCTATTGTGCATAGGTTCTGATGCAGACATGGGATTTGTCTGTGGGTAGGGCTAGCCAGGTTCAGCATCACCCTTTGGTATTAGTATGGGTGCAGTGCTGTGCAAACCAAGTACTTTGCCTCCCAAATGGGCTTTGAAGCCAAGTGCCAGTCATGGCCCCACTTAGATCTAGCAGGGTTTGTTTACTCCACTGTTAACCAGTTCCACTGGTCTTGCATGGATGGGTTCCTGAAGAAGTTATTTAGTCCCTTTACACTGCTTTCCACAGCACATCCTCCAGTGACAGCATTCTCATTTTACATCAGGCAACAGAGGAATGCACTGTACACTCTTGTCAAGTTTCTGACACATCATGCTTTGCTTTTCTGTCAATCTATTAGAAATATGAATTTAAAAGTATGAGAGAGAAAGGAATGTTGAGCCCTTCCAACATCTTCTGCCACAGGGTTAGCTCAGTGGGCTTTGTCCGTTATTGCAGTGACAGAAAAGTGCTACAGCTTGACCATTCCTAGCCTGTGTATCCTCACTGCACATTACATGTAGCCTGCATGTAGGCTGCAGATACACTATTCTACCATCTAACTGCTTTCAGCTGTGCTCTCACATTCTGTATTGCACCACTGACAAAATTACAGTAACCTTTACTTTTTAGATCAGCCCTGAGCACAACTTGATTCTTCCCAGATCAGTGCAAGAGGGCCAAGATCCCAGGTCCCAGGCAGTTCTGTTTCTTTCAGTCCTGGGCTATGATGCATATGTACATGATGAGATTAGAGGAAAGGACAAGAAAGGATGATCACTTGTGACATTACTATCATAAAAGTTGCATCAACTATTCAATTTAAACAGTTATTTTAAATGAAATGGTATTTTGGTTCTTAATTAAGATTCTCTGGTAGAATGAAAGTTACACTGAATCTTTCTCTTGCTTGTCCCTGCCCCTCAGCTACTGACATTAGTCAAGATTGACCAGAGAGTGATCTGGGATGTTCATTTTAGTACGAGTTTGAGCTAAGATCTTATTTTGACAAATCAACATTTCCCAGAGTTCTTTATAACAGGTTCTAAATTGTTTTTCACAGTCATGAATTTATTCAGCTTTACTCAATGTTTATAAGGACAAGTGAACAAGAATGTTATATAACAGTATACTCTTTTTTGTCCTGCTGAATGGGACTTTATATATAACCTGATTATATGGATTTGGTAACAAGACAAAGCAGATGAATGTAGATTATTATTAAATCTCTTTCTTAGGTTTGATGTTCCCTAGTGAATCTTTTGCTTTTGTATGTGCATCATCTCCATAATAACCTATAGATTTGATATTCTAATAGTGAATTAATTAGTTGTTGGTATAACTGTAAGTTAGCTGTGATGTTGTTGGTAAAAGTTATTTTACAAAAAAATGACTCTTGAATATTTAAGTCCAAATGCAAATATTGTGTACAGCTGCACTTCAAATCCATTTTAGTTCAATTACTCAAATGATTTAATGCCAACACAACAAAGCTAGCAAAATCCCCACTTTTTAAGAGTAATACTTAATGAGTCTGATTGAAAGTTAACCCTCACAGTTTTACAGTTTATTTGAAGGACATTTCTATTTATCAGCTAAAATAATTTCCCATAAATGGTGCCAAACGTGATCTCTACTGCCTTTCTAGTGGTAGAGAACTCATGAATATAAAACAAATGAGAGAACCAAAGGCTGTAGTGTGCTGCAAAATGGATCCTGAAGGAAACTAATAATTTACTGTGGCGCTAGAAACTAGAACAATTGTCCCCCTCTCTTTTCCCCTCCTTTGTTCCCCATAGAACAGCAGTAATTATGCATCCCAAGGATGCTCTGCACTTTTACTTCTGAATTTAAAAAAAACAGTCTTCACATGATGAAATTGCTTGACACTAAAGAACAGCACATACATTCTTTGGGATCTTAAAATAATCTCCCAAGGGAACATCGTGGTTCTTAGAGACTGAAAACTCCATGAATGCCAAATAAAGTTTCCATGTACTGACTAATCCACTGGCCATCTATCATTCTGCCGGCCTGCTTCCAGTTCTAATTCTCTTTGTCTTTCTTGGCCTGACTGAACCAACTCATTGTCCTTTGAAGTTGTTACATACACCCCAATCACAATACGTTTTCCTTTTGAACAATCTCACCTCCACCCTCACCTCTCCCCATTAAAAGGCATTTTGTGGTGGCTCCTCTTCTACATTTATTCTACACATACCTGCCTTGTTGCCTAGCACTTTCAGTCTGAGATGTTCTAGGCATTTAGATACAATTCCGTACTGCATTTCTCTGTGTGTAGTGATGAAATGACAACTAAAGTGAGGTGTATAAGGCTCTGGAAGAACACTTTCTAATTGTTAATCGTAGAATCACAGAATGTCAGGGGCTGAAAGGAACCTTGAAAGATCATCTATTCCAACCCCATTGCTACAGCAGGATCACCTGTACCAGATCACACAGGAATGCATCCAGGTGGGTTTTTAATATCTCCAGAGAGGGAGACTTCACAACCTGCCTGGGCAGCCTGTTCCAGTGTTCTGTCACCCTCACAGCTAAAAAAATTCTTTCTCATGTTTACATGAAATTTCCTATGCCTCGACTTCCACCCAGTGGCCTTGTCCTGTCATCAGGCATCACCGAGCAGAGCCTGGTTCCATCCTCCTGGCACTTGCCCTTTACACATTTATAAAAATTGATGAGGTCACCTCTCAGTCTTCTTTTCTCCAAGCTAAAGAGCTTCAGCTCCCTCAGACTCTCCCTGTAAGAGGGATGTTCCATTCTCTTAAATCATCTTTGTGGCTCCCTACTGGACTCCCTCAAGTAGCTCTCTCTTCTCCTCAAACTAGGGGGCCCTAATCCTATACATACATATGAAATCAAATTTCTCCTATTTCTAGGTCAGTCCTTCAACTAGAACTACAACTAAGCATAAGTAGCTAAAAATCCACAGAGTATCACAAAAACATACAACATTGAATGGTGTGACTATTCAGAAGGAATTGATCTGCTATGACTCATGAGTTGGCAGAAATTTATCAGAAGATATTTTTTCTAAGGGAAAGACAGATCTTTAAACATAATCTTTCAGGGAGACTTCTTTTGGCAGAAATGTCCATTTCAGAATAAACACTGAATGCCTGAAACATAGTAAATATTAACCCAAAACAAAAATACAAGAGAAAGTTCCACAATACAGCTTTGATTATATAAAAGACCAGAGAAAAATCACTTCAAGGCACTTCAGTGACAATTCATAGCTGAAACACATCATTTATGAATGAAATGTTTTTACCAAATCTCAACTTCCCTTGTGAAGATAGGCCTAGCTTACTGATCTTCAAAGCACTAATTTAAATCATTATGTTTTGACCTCTACATTTTCTGTCAAGTACATTTTAAACTTGAAAGCATTCATCATTACTCTGCATGAACCAAAGAACAGTAAAGCTCACTCCCTCAAGCCCCCTGTAACTTTATATTAATTGTTAGAATATTTTTTTTTTTAGGTCTTACTGATTAGAAGTTAAAGCTTTGGAGCATAGCAGTCTTAAACCCTAGCTTTAATCCTTTCAGAGACTGTGAAGATTTAAGAGAACTGAAATCTAATTGGCAGGGCAATGGCCAATTTAAGTGGGCTGCAACTGTTGCACATCAGTTATGCCAGTGATATCCGACGTAATAAAGTATTTAAAAACTCTTCTTTTATCCTGATATAGCAGTTGCTAAGAATTTTAAATAATGTTTGTGGACTCGAAACCAAGGTGACAGGAATATAAGCAGCCACAGCATATTTCAATTTCGGGTCTTAAAAAATACAATTCTGAACTTTTTGAATGTTATTGCATCCACAGTATTTACCCAAAGTTCAGAAAATCCAATTAAATAAATTCCAGTGGTTTCAATTGAATTTGAACTGGATCCCAGGCACTGTCAACAGCAGAAAATATTAAAAAACATAGGCAGAAGGCAGTAAGAAAAATACCATGTTAGTCTGATTCTATTGTAGTCACCTGCACTTCTAGCCAACTACATAAAATAGCTGCCCAGTTTCCATAATTTGGAAGTGAAAGACTCAGATATGAGCCTAGAACACATTTCCTTTCTAGGACTGCACATTAGGGGAATTAATTAGTTTAGCTGGCAGACTTCAAGGCCATTTCCTTTGCTGATTAAGAGCTGTTGTGAAGAAATCTAAAGAAGAGAGCCTGCCTTTCCTTTCCTTGGGAAGTGATTGTAAGCAGGGGTTTGGCTGGTGGCCTTTACCTCTGCCCCAGCACAGTTGTGCGTCTGTGCCCAGATCTGTATCTCTACGACTCTGGCTTACAACACACTTTAACCCTGGGAACAGTATAAGCCATTTGTGATTTTCAGACTCTGTTCTTCCTACTGGAAATGTTAGGCCACTCTACATGCCTACACACTGCTGATGTGTTCCCAAGACACAAGAAATTGAAGATGCCTGTTGCAAAAAGGAAAAATGTAGTTTACGAAGTAAAGCCTTGAAAGCCAAGAGTTGGGCACATGCTAGTGCACTGTAGACTGCATTAAGAGCATATTCATAGAACATTTTAAATGAATTCTTCTATTTCTTCCTCTCAAACGCACTTCTCCAAAGGATCCATTATCCTAAGAATTTCTAAAATCTTTATCAACCATGTACTCTGAGCTTTAACTTTTCCTACACAATTTGAGTCCATTTCTTCTTTTCCTGAAGTCAGTGGCAGTCTTGCCAGATTAGGATCAAATGCTTTAATTAAAACCAAGCAGCTATTCATGCAAATTTGGCAACGATTAATACTCTCATTTTTCCCGTGGACTAAACATTTTCTTTGTGCACATAAAATAATGCATTTAAATACTATCTTGTGTTCACTGCTCTTATCCAAAGATAGTATGACCTACCTAAAAGAAGTATTGCTTCTACAGGAAGGCCTACGACAGGACAGATATTCATTGCTTGCTTTCATTTTTCTTTGGATTTTCAAAGGCAACAGCTCTCTTTTCTCCACCTCCTATTCATTTTTGAGTACCTCGCAGAAGATTAATGCAGAAACTTGTGTACATGAGCAAATCAAGTAGAATTAATAGTGGTGTGTATTGGTTCTAGTTTAAGCTTCCCGGAGCCCAAAGCCTAACAGAACAATACAATAATAGGATGCCTTCCCCACTCCCCCTTTGGAAAGAAAGGAATTAGATACAGAGAGTGAAAAGGGGTAAAACACTCAAATAATAGTCTTGCTTTGATTTGGAAGTTAAAAGAAAAAAAACTTTAACAAAAAATAAAAAGTATTTAAGGTAAGGGGAGTTACAAAAAGGTACCGGGAAGAGAAACAAGACACAAAATATATACACATCCAAATTGATGGCAATGGATGGAGGTAGATTCAGGAGGTGGTTACATGGCAAAGCAGGAGTAGCAGTAATCAGGGTGCTGCTGGCAGGCAGGCAGGTCAAAGAGAAAGAGAAACAGGAAGTTCCTCTGTTTTTATAGGGGGTCTATACAGGAAGTGAGAGTGGGATAAACATTGCACCTGGGGTCAGGTTCAGACCACCCCCAGGAGGGTTAACCCTTTACATGATGAATATGGAAAAAACAAGTATGCAAAAGGAGATTAGCATTTTTCAGAACTCCTTTCATTTCAACACCTGCATACAATATTTCACTAGAATGGACGTTTTTCTGTTTTACCATCAGCCCAGCATTTTACCACAACTCTCAGTCCCAGCTTACTCGTGTAAGAACATAACAATAAAGGAACTAGTGACAATTTGTCTTTATTTAGTAACAATGGAAACTGGATAGCATGGAATGATAGGGGATGAATTACACTATCCATTTCCAGGAGAGAAGTATCAGAAACTCATTACTTTTCACTGAGTTTTTGGTTTTCAGAAGATGAAGGGCCTAGCACACTGTCACTTGGTAAGTACACTTTTTCAACTATCCAAAAAGATGTTTGCAATTTTTAGAGAAGTCTGGTTTTAAGAAATGATTCATTTCTACAGGATGCTATGAGCTATGAGCAACATTGAAGAAACAAAGCATGAATACACAGTTTTCCTAGTATTTAAATAAAGTTAATCTATAGTGAGGCTTCTTAAAATAGATTCTCATTAGGATATTTGTAGAATGATGAGAGTTAAATTAAGATCTTGTCCACAAAAAATCACATTATTTAAAGAACATACTGCGTGGATGAATAGAGTGTGCTCCTGGATACACTTATATGCAAGGAGAAAGCTTATATAGAGTGGAGGCAAGGACAGGCAACCTGGGATAAATACAAAGAAATTGTCTGTGCAACCAGAGACCAGATTAGGAAAGCTAAAGTTCAGCTAGAATTGAATCTGGCTAGAGACATTAAGGGGAACATGAAGAATTTCTTCAGGTATATTAGTAAGAAAAGGAGAACTAGGGAGAATGTGGGACCCTTCCAGAAGGGAAATGGAGAACTGGTGACAAAGGATACGGATAAGGCTGAGGACCTCCTTGCCTCAGTCTTCAACAGCAAGGGCTCCAACCACAATGTCCAAGTCCCAGAGGGCAAAAGTAAGGACTAGAAGATGGAAGATCACCACACTATAATTGAAGAGCATGTTTCTGAGCACCTAAAGAATCTGAACGTGCACAAGTCCATGGGGCCTGATGAGATCCACCCAAGGATCATGAGGGAACTGGCGGACAAAGTTGTTAAACCACTGTCCATCATATTTGAAAGGTCATGGCGAAGTTCCTACTGACTGGAAAATGGCAAATATAATGCTCATCTTCAAGAAGGAAAAAAAAAAAAGGATGACTCCCCAAGCAGCAAGGGCAAGGATGCCATCCAGAAGGGCCTGGACAGGCTGGAGAGGTGAGCTCAGGCCAGCCTCATGAAGTTCAACAAGGCCAAGTGTAAGGTCCTGCACCTGGGTCAGCACAGTCCCAAGTACAAATATAGGCTAGGTGGCAAAAGGTTGGAGAGCAGTCCTGAGGAAAAGGACCTGGGGGTCTGGGTTAATGAAAAGCTCAACATGAGCCAGCAGGGCAAGGGAGGTGATTCTCCTCCTTTACTCTGCTCTTGTCAGACCCCACCTAGAGTACTGTGTACAGTTCTGGAGCCCCCAACACAAGAAGGACATTGCAGTGTTGGAGTGAGTCCAGACGAGGGCCACAAAGATGCTCAGAGGGCTGGAGCAGCTCTCCTATTAGGACAGGCTATGAGAGCTGAGGCTCCTCCACCTGGAGGAGAGAAGGCTTCAAGGAGACCTTACAGTAGCCTTCCAGTATCTGAAGAGGGCCTGCAGGAGGGCTGAGGAGGGACTATTTACAAGGTCTTGTAATGAATGACAGGATGAGGGGTAATGGGTTTAAACTAGAAGAGGGGAGATTTAAACTGGATGTTAGGAAGAAGCTCTTTACAGTGAGGGTGGTGAGGCACGGGAACAGGTTGCCCAGGGAGGCTGTGGATGCTCCCTCCCTGGAGGTGTTCAAGGCCAGGCTGGATGAGGCCTTTAGCCCCCTGTTCTAGTGGGAGGAGGTTGGAACTAGATGATCTTTGAGGTCCCTTCCAGATTAGACCATTTTATGATTCTGTACCTAGAAAATGTCAAGTGCCTGTGTCATTGCTAATTAACTATATTATTTCTTAAACAAAAAATACAAGATCAGAGTACAACAGCAGTAAAACCTTTGTTATTGTTCTATTATGTATTTTTTACAGACAGATTTTTATCAATGCTCCTCAGTCCTCATTTGCAGAGAAGGAGGGAAATGCACTAGGAGCTGAGATGAACTGTTTAGAGTGGCAGAGAAGGGACCAGAACCCATTCTCGTCACCCAGCTGGTAGCTTGGTAGCCTCCACTATGTATTCCAGATGATGCCAGATCAAAGCAAGCATCTGTTCAAGTAACGTCTTACCAGAAATGGGCTAATTTTACCAGACCTCTTTTTTAAAGATATGTACGTGTGTTCCGATGTATGACCTGGTGTTCAAAGCTGATTAAATTATGCAATGACCTTCAGACATTTTTTAGTAAAACTTACTTAACAGCTGGAATATGCTTCACAAGAAGCCTGCAGAAGCTTTTCATATCAGACCTTACTGTGGTCCCAAATATTTTTTTGGCTCCTTCTTACCCCTTATGTCCTTGTGTAACATACTCAGAGTCAACTCTGTTTGATTTTAGAAAAACATAATTGAAATGAAGACTCAAAATCTACACAGGAAAATGTTTCACTTCAAAGGGCTGGACTGAGTGCCTTTTAAAAGATGGCACAGAGCCTAATTCCCTTGGGTTTCAATAAGATGCAGGATACAAAGCGCTCAATGTTCGCTGAGCTTTTTAAAAACACAGATTATATCCATAAGAGCTTCCTGGCTGTTCAGCAACTCTTGGACCAGAGGGTGAGACAGGAATTTGAAGGTCTGACTATTACTATCATCTCCATATTCCTGGCTGGTTGCCCCAAAGGAAAAGAAACAGGCAAGTATACTTCTTCCCATCCTTCCTTCTACATAATGGAAGAAACTGCTAGCAGAGAGTGAAGGCAACATTTTCACTCCTTCCAAGAACACACAACAATATAAGCCTAGGTCTGTCACTATGCCTTGCGCAGTTATGATTGTTGCTTTTTAAAAAACCTTTTCTTTCTTTTCCTTCAACTCATTGTACTAGAAGTAATGTATTAAGAACCAATGCTTTGATAATAAAAACAAGACAAGAAACTGTTCCTTTTAAAGTAATTATCAAAGACTAAATAAATTTTAACAGGGATATCTGAACTTCAACCTGGTAAATAATGGTGATTCCAGAAAGAGGACCCATTTTTTATATAGTATAACACATCTTGTTTTCTATATAGAATTTGAGAAAGCTTGTCAGCATTCTGTCAGATTTCTGCCAACATAGACTGCTTTAACACCAAACCCTCCAAGAAGTAATTTTATTTCCCATCTTTATGCGCAGCTGAATTTTCTCCAAGGCAGAGAATGTAGACTGGCCATCAGAAGTTGGGAGCTGCAGAATCCAGACACAGCATTTTTTGCTAAGTTTAATTTATTCCCCTTGTTTTTAAAATAAGGAAAAGTGTTGCTGGAGGTGCAGGCAGATAATTTAGAATCATAGAATCATAGAATGGTAAGGTTGGAAGGGACCTCAAGGATCATCCAGTTCCAACGCCCTGCCATAGGCAAGGACACCTCCCACTAGTACAGGTTACTCAAGGCCTCGTCCAACCTGGCCTTGAACACCTCCAGGGAGGGAGCAGCCATGGTTAGTCTTCTAGATGCCATCCCATTTCCTTCCACATCTACTCTGCCCACATGAAGAAACAGAGCAGAAAGGCAGAGGTCTCAGTGTGAGGCCATGCACAGAATTTATGCTAGTGATCTACAATTTCTGGGCAAAAGAACTTGAGAAAGTTTTTTTTTTACTTTACAAACACAACCAAATAACAATGTTCCAACAGGAACTGATTATCCTCCTTGGAGGCCTGGGCACTTACGCATGCCTAGAAGAAGTGAGCATTAAATGCTGCCTTTCCATTTTCGTAGTGTTTTCTCTCCTACTCTGCTGGCCATAGCATCAGCCAATACAGCTCTCAGCCATACACTAATTGCAGAAATTGAAATTTCAGAAGTATTTATTACTCCTTGTCCTTAAAGCACTTTGTGCTTCTCTTTTTCTCTTATTAGAAGCCAAGGAAATGCATAATCAGTTGCCTGGTGCCTGTACCTTGCAGAGAAATGAACCTGTAAGTATACACTCTAAAATGCTACAAATACATGGAAGATGACAGAACATAGTTTGGCCACACTGGGGCAAAGACTGGAAAAAATAAGCATCATCTTAACATTAGAAAACAGCCAAAGGAAGATGCAAAGGGTGTCTAGAAGTATGGATGTTTCTCAACAGAGATTTGTAAGCAAGCATTCCCAGTCAAACCAGAGTGAGACAGTCATTTTACTTGCTGCTATAGACATGCCTCAGGTGCAAGCAACAGCTGAACACTTGGGAGTAAAGGCTTGTGAAAACAAGGACAAGTACTCAAAACCCTACATTTCTGCTACAGAGAAAGCACATACACCATTCCTATGTAAGCTTACAACACACAAGAAAACTCAGTTAAGATCAAACCTCCCCAAGGGATATGGTGGAGTCACTAACACTGGAGGTTTTCAAGATGCAACTGTACATGGTACTGGATAATCTAACTTCTGCTCCCTTTTCCATGATCTTTTGAGGTCTTTTCCAACTTAGGTTGTTCCATGATTCCATGATTAAAGCAGAGAGGTTTTCTACAATCTTATAGTGATTTAGGTCTTGAGCTGTTCTTGAAACATTTCAGGGCCAAATGTTACTTCCTTGTCAGTGTGAAATAAAATGAAAAAAACCTTCAGAGTCTCAGAAACTGCAACAGAGCCACTGTTCAGACTGAGACTCTGAACAGCAAGAGAGGCTAGCAGTACCAGCAAGAAAAAAAAGCTCAGCCTGAAAACAGAATGTCATTACCAAGGTGCCAATATCCTAAGAGAAGAAAAATCTACTTAGCAGGAGGTGCTATCTTAATTTTGCTATCTAGTAATCAGCTGGTGACAAACTGTTAATTGACTGAGCACAGCATCCACCAACACAAGCGAGTGTTGAGGAGGACATGGGTTGTCTAACTGGATGCGTTCCCAATCTGTTATCACATTTTTGAAAGATAAGTACACAACTGGTTCACCACACAGAAATGGAAATCACACCTGCTCCGAGCTGTCATTAACATACTACAATGCCAAGTAACTGAGGAGGGGTAGAAAATGCAAGTTGCATTTGCTTCCAGTGTAGGCATTTGCCTTCACTTCATAACCAGATCCAGCCACAGCCAGTGCAGCAGCAATCAATCTACAGAATGCTAAGAAGGAGGAGAATAAAAAAATGCGTTATCTACTTCTTAAAGTCCTAAGTCTAAGGAAGAACCCACTGTTTTTGAGGCCACAGATTTAAAGCAAATCTAGAACTATTTTTGCAACACAACACATAATTAAGTTGGAGAATGTACTGCTAAAGTACCCAAGAAGCCAATGCGTTCAAAGAGGGAATAAGCAAATTCAAAGAAGTCCACTGCTGACAATTAAAATAAATTAAATGCTTCAGAAACCTTTATAGATGGCAGGTGTTTCCAAGGTGAAAAGATATTATGCATAGTCTGAGCTTGTACTCCTTCCCTAGGAATTTGTTGTTACCCAGTGTTAAGACTCTTTGACAGAAATTTGTCTGATCCAGCCTTGCAATTCTTGTCTCCAGGTTGAGTCAGACGAGAAAGAGAAGCCCAGACTCAATATCAAGAAACAGGGAAATTCCAAAAATTCACTTAACAACATTTTTTTTTTTTTCAACTCCATAGATTCAAAATGAGTTGTCACATGGTATTTGCTGTTTAAGATCTCTCCCTAGGGTATGCTGATACAAAGGTGTTTTCAAAGACAATCACCTGTACAATGTGTTAGTGATAAGTAAATTGTTAGTGATCCGTAGAAATGAAGAGGAGGTATTGGGCAAAAGCCTTTAGCTCACTCTTAATATCATACAGCTTGCCAAAGTACACCTGAACACAGAGGCAGAATGGCCCTCAGAAAAACTTCGTGTGTTTCAAACCAAAGTCCTACATCCATCAAGGAAATCTTTCCTGAGGATGAAATAAAAAATTAGGCTGCAAAAAATCCTATTAGGAAACACAATAACACATTTATCCTTAAATGAAGAATGGCTATTTGGAAATCAAGGAGCAGGAGGTACTTGTTTTGTCCAAATAAATAAAGTCCTGAGAAGACGCACAGAAAATACAACAGAGTTGTTCGAACAACACAAGGAAGCACATTTCACAGCATCACAGTATCACAGTATCACCAAGGTTGGAAGAGACCTCAAAGATCATCAAGTCCAACCCATTACCACAGATCTCAAGACTAGACCATGGCCCCAAGTGCCACGTCCAAGCCTGCCTTGAACACCTCCGGGGACGGTGACTCCACCACCTCTCTGGGCAGCCCATTCCAGTAGCCAATGACTCTCTCAGTGAAGAACTTTCTTC
>VWZE01005089.1:66965-124790 GCA_013396675.1 Eubucco bourcierii | reverse complement strand
CTCCCTGCTCCTGCTGGCCACACTATTCCTGATGCAGGTCAGGATGCCATTGGCCTTCTCGGCCACCTGGGCACACTGCTGGCTCATGTTCAGGCAGGTGTCAATCAGCAATCAGCACCCCCAGATCCCTTTCTGTTTGGCTGCTCTCCAGCCACTCCCACCCCAGCCTGTAGCTCTGCATGGGGTTGTTGTGGCCAAAGAGCAGCACCAGACACTCGGATTTATTGAATGCCATCCCCTTGGACTCTGCCCATCTGTGCAGGCGGTCGAGGTCCCACTGCAGAGCCCTTCTGCCCTCCAACCCAGCAACATCAGCCCCCAGCTTGGTGTCAGCTGCAAATTTGCTGGTGACTGACTCGATGCCCTCATCCAGATCATCCAGATAATTTAACTCTATTCTACCCAGATGAGCTTGGTGACCTTGGGCTACATCAGCCATTCTCCCTCTGTGTCACTTCAACTAATCTTACTAAAATATTTGGGATAAAAATATATTTAGACTGTGTACACAGTATTATGTGCAAGAGGGCTTACACTGACCTTTTCAAGACTCTTGACACCAGAAGCTACAAAGGACACTGTCTGATTTGCCTCTGTCTTCATTAACATAAAACCTCTCAATGCTACTCTCACCTGGATGCCTTGAGAAACAGATAACTGAACAGAGACTGCAAAGCAGCTTAAATATAGGAAGACATTCTGCAAGCTGCTACAAAACAGCAAGACATACAGTAGAACATGCTGGCAGAGGGAAAGATACTTGTTTCAAGCCAGAAAGAAAGGAAATATTTAACTGAAGAGACAGTTTTTTCCTGTGTGGTCATCCTTACAAAGTAGAGGAGACTTATTTCCACTGTTTTCTTATGCTATTCAGGAGAGCTGAAAAGTTCAAACTTTCTTCCTCCTCTCAGCTTATATTTTAATAAATAACCTTTCCACTTCTTGAGAACAAAAGCAGGTTGACAATTTAATCTGCAAAAGCAGCATGGCAATCTTATTATGTATGCCAGGTTTGCTATGCTTCCATGCAGAAAAATAGAGTGATGCTAGACCCCACCTGGAGTACTGTGTGCAGTTCTGGAACCCTCAGCACAGGAAGGACATGGAAGTGTTGGAGCGGGTCCAGAGGAGGGCCACAAAGATGATCAGAGGGCTGGAGCAGCTCTCCTATGAGGACAGGCTGAGAGAGTTGGGGCTCTTCAGCCTGGAGAAGAGAAGGCTTCGAGGGGACCTGATAGTAGCCTTCCAGTATCTGAAGGGGGCCTACAGGAAGGCTGGGGAAGGATTATTTACAAGGTCCTGCAATGACAGGACAAGGGGCAATGGGCTTAAACTGGCAGAGGGGAGATTTAGACTGGATGTTAGGAGGAAGTTCTTTACAGTGAGGGTGGTGAGGCACTGGAACAGGTTGCCCAGGCAGGTTGTGGATGCTCCCTCCCTGGATGTGTTCAAGGCCAGATTGGATGAGGCCTTGAGTGAGCTGTACTAGTGGGAGGTGTCCCTGCCTATGGCAGGGGGTTGGAACTAGATGATCCTTGAGGTCCCTTCCAACCTTACCATTCTATGATTCTATGATTCTAATTAGAATCCTACCATGTTGGGTGAATCCAGTTCAATGAGTACTGAAACTGCAACACTTTCAAAACCTTTACCTGCATCTGGCCTAGGTACAGCAGAACAGATATCTTCCTTATCTGATGTCTTCAGGAACCTGCTGCTGGCTATCCATGGAATCTAGATATTACTCAAATGAGTGTTTGATCTGACTGTGACACTTGTACTCATTCTTTCTGCTCTGTCATACAGGATACCAAAAAAGCTCTGGCTTTAGAAAACACTAAATATCTTACTTTTCAGCTCTCTCTCTTCTTGAGCAACTGTCAGTAATAGCCATCTCTCTCCAGGCTGAAAGCAGATAAGTTCCTTCAGAAGATTAGTTTAGCATGCAGTAATCTGTTTCTCTAAACAGCATATTCTAACGAGAGGAGCAAATCTCACTCTCTGTAATCCTGTCGGTTTCATTGACAGGAGCCTGTGACAAGGATACATCCTATTGTAACAAAACATGATACAGCATTTGCTATTTGAGAAAAATTCTTCTTTTGCTTAAGCCAATTAAATTCTAAAAAAAAAAAAAAAAAAAAAAAAAAAAAAAAAAAAAAAAAAAAAAAAAGGAAAATAGTGGATTGCCCATTTCTAGAGATTTTTCAAAGCAAGACTAGATGCTTCCCAGTGTTACTAACTGCACAAAAAATGCTAAGTTTAACTTTCCAATACCACACTTGTAGGGTTAGGGGGACTCCTAGGAGTAATCAGTCATCAGCTTGCAAGTACACAGACCTCAAAGGTCCTTTTCATCTGAGAATACAGGCTTCAGGCAAAAAAAGCAACAATTCAGTGTATGGTGGACTGTAGTTCATAATGAACTATTTGTCTTTTCTTAAAATTTTCTTTAAATGTAATTGTGACTTGCTTTTTTCACAGTTGTGTTCACTACTGCATCCAGCAAACCTTCACCAAAGTCAGCAGCTATCAACTCTTGACAATAATCTTAGATTCTCACTGTCAGTTGTATGAATACATAATTAATTTTATAGCTCTGGGTAGGAAAATGCTATTTTCAAACTGCCATGGTTCTTCACTGTATCTGTTGCAATGGCTCTTAACATCAGAGATTTTTTTTTAGCTTGTCCGCCCACTACAGCAGTTTCTGACTTTCCACAGAGCCTGGATTAGCAGATAGTGCTCTGCATATTTGAGGCCTGTAATTCTAAGATTTTTCTGTTTATAGTCAAATGGACAGGAAGTAATTGTTAGATTTTTTCATTCTTAAGCCCCTTTCCATAACATCCTTTTTTTTTTTTTTTTTTTTTTTTTTTTCCCTTATCTATAGAAGGTTCTGGTGATTACTTTACTGATAAGCAAATACGGCCCAGAAGAGGAGGACTGGCTATTTAAAATCCATCTGTATTTCTGTCAGAGATCCTTGAAAAATAAGAAGAGAACATAAAAACAGCAGATGATTTCTGCTGCTATAACCTCAAGGAAGGGGCAGTCCCCAGGCATTACTGACATATGATATTTTGTGTAGTATTTATGTTAATGGATAGTACTGAACCCCTGAAAAAAAATCTGGGCATAAAACACAGAATCCTCGTTGGGCAGAGGAAGCAACCAGCACCTGTTACCACCAAAAAAGTTGCTTTAATTGTCTGGACCTTTGTTCATAGAACAGATTTTTACTGAGTGGAAAAATAATTGAACCACAAATAGCAGTAAATGGTAGGCAGACAGTTAAGAAGACTTATAAAAACGTCTGTTGCATTTCCAAATGTCGGCCTTCTGTTTTAGAGAATGACAGCAGAGCTGTCTTAGGGTGTGGTGGGACTTGGGTGACTCCCTGCACATTCTTATGGCTTTTTTCTGCCTTCTGCAACAGAAATCATAGGGTAAGATAAGAAAGTCCTTAGAGGGTTGCATAATGTAAAATATTTTTTACTGTTTCTAAACTACAATAAAGTATTTTTTCTTTCACCTCTAGGCAGAACATAATTAATTTTCTTCACAGAGATGCATGAAAGGAAGAACAAGAATGCTGTTGTGTCAAAAGCTGAGATGTGGCAGGACATATTCCACATGCATGGACCAGTATTTAGCTGAAAATTAAATAGGCAGTTTGTAGCTATATTCTTACAGTTTGCCAAAAGTACAACTCTCTGTGAAGCTAAATCAGAAAGTCATCTTATTACTGTAGCCAAGGTTCTGTCATTGTTACAAGCGTCTGCTCAGCCATTTAATGTAGCTGTTTCATGATACTTTTGGCTCCAGTTGCCTTCAGGTTTACAGTCTTGGTGGGTTTCTCACATCATTGCATCCCTGAGACAGAAGAAAAAATGTCTGCCATTGAGGTTTTAATTATGAACTGAGAAGCCATATCAGATGATCATCCTTGTCTTTCCTATTTTTACCTATTCACTTATCATTGTGAAATTCAAAGAAGTGGGAGAACAAAACATAAAATATCAGCTTTAATAACTTGCATCAATTGTGCTACAGAAGCACTTGGGTGGAAAGCTGTTCTGCTGGGTGAGGCCCAGATATAAAAATTCCACCCTAACTTAGTGTTTTGAGCAGTGGGACAGTTTCATTCCCACTGGGCAAGAGAGCTGAGACACGAGCTATAATTAGGGTCAAGTGTATGCCAAATGGTATATTTGCTTCAGGGACAGGGCTCTGTGGGAATGATCA
Organism: Eubucco bourcierii; assembly: GCA_013396675.1. Classification (NCBI taxonomy): domain Eukaryota; kingdom Metazoa; phylum Chordata; class Aves; order Piciformes; family Ramphastidae; genus Eubucco; species Eubucco bourcierii. Next base: position 120,542 of record VWZE01005089.1, on the reverse strand, counting down.
GAGAGCCACAGAACTAGAATGCAAGACTTCAATCTACAGTCTTATTTTCCAGAAACAGAAGTGTCTAAAACCAAAGAGGACTTGCTTCTTCGGCAGTTGCCACTTAGGAGATCCTTGCTTTGAAAGTGACCTTATTTCTCTGTGCTTAAGTGTATGCCAACATCATATTTTTAATGGAGTCAGGTCTGTGTCCCTGAAAACTACTCTTCAGTAATTTTGATGTAGCTAACTACATGCCACTTGCAAAGTCAAGATAACTTGTTCGTTAATCAGCTGATAGAGATGGAAAAAATTGTGTTTCAGGATATATAAACCTTTATGAGTGCAGAATATGTTTCTGGTTTCACTCAAGAGGAAAAGGCATCCAAAAAGCCCAGGCTTAAGAAGTTATGGATGAAGCTGAAAGACCAGGAATACTTAGTGTCACATAGAAAGCTGCATCATGGCTAGGAAACTTTCAGTAATAAAAACAAACCTCAGGTACAGGGATCTTCTGGAATAAGCATCTTAAGACTACATATTTATATCCTTAAAACATCCTTTAGATTGTTACCGTGCATAATTCACTTATTGATATCTCTTTTACATTGTCCACTTGTGGAGCTGTGGAACACTAATGAACAGGAAAAGGCTAGCAAATGAGGCTCTGAGCACTTACCAACTTCAACATTCATATTCCATACAAAACATGCTATTTCTAGGGATCTGTAACGCATTCTTTGGCGAAACTGTAGCTCTGAAAGAAAGTTTTAAATAAGCCCCACCATCACCCCACACTTTGGATAAATGTGTAGCCCCTACAGAATTTTCTCTTTCTTTGAAAAGGAAAATGTTATCCTGACTTATATTCTAGGGATAGATCCCTTAAAGTGCTCTGCACAAGACCCCCACCCCTGAAAAAGTATTTTCTTTACATTGATCACTTTAATTATCAAACCATATGTCTGAAAGTTGTAATAGACTTAAATACTTATGGACACTTTGGAAGCTGCAGTTAATCATGGGATGACAAATTGTTACTTGTTGCTTACTGTCTTTGTATACTTGAAGATTTGTGTGGCCTTGGTAAATAACAAGGTTATAGTTTCAATTTCCTGCAAGTTTAAGACAATTTGCACTTTAAAAGGTTTCTGCTTTTTCACGTCCCAAAAAGAAAATATAAATTCTCAGTCTAACAATCTTCAGCTTAATCCAGCAATTTAAGTAAAACTTCTGCCAAATCTAACAGAGTTTTGTGTGAACAGGGACTACCATAGCAGGTCCACCATCACTGTCCCACTACCTGAAAGCAAACTGCAAACCCTAGATGATGAACTGCATTAAAGGGTCTTTTGACACCAGCAGCATATGTGCCTCTAGCAACTGTCACACGCAAGCAGCTGCACTGTGAACTGTGGGGATGCGCTGTACCAGATGTACTAGACTGGTGAAGTTCCTGCTCAGACTGGTGAAGTCCCTGCTCAGACTGGTGAAGTTCCTGCTGACTGGAGAAGGGCAAACATAACACCCATCTTCAAGAAGGGTAAAAAGAATTACCCTGGAAACTACAGACCAGTCAGCCTCACCTCTGTGCCTGGCAAGATCATGGAGCAGATCCTGCTGAAAGTCCTGCTAAGGCAAATGGAAAACAAAGCAGAGGTGATTGGTGGGAACCAGCACGGCTTCACCAAGGGCAGATCTTGCCTGACAAATTTAGTGGCTTTCTATGATGAAGTCACAGCGACAGTGGACAAGGGAAGGGCAACTGATGTCATCTACCTGGACCTGAGTAAAGCATTTGACTCTGTCCCACATGACATCCTGGTCACCAAACTGGAAAAGCATGGACTTGATGGATGGACCACTCGCTGGATAAGGAATTGGCTGGATGGTCGAACCCAGAGAGTGGCGATCAACGGCACAATGTCCACCTGGAGACCAGTGACAAGTGGTGTCCCTCAGGGGTCAGTGCTGGGACCAGTGCTGTTTAACATCTTTGTCAGTGACATGGACAGAGGAATGGAGTGCACCCTCAGCAAGTTTGCAGATGACACCAAGCTGTGTGGCACAGTCGACTTGCTAGAGGGCAGGGATGCCATCCAGAGGGACCTGGACAGGCTGGAGAGTTGGGCCCAGGCCAACCTGATGAAATTCAATAAGGCCAAGTGTAAGGTCCTGCACCTGGGTAGGCACAATCCCAAGCACAAATACAGGCTGGGTGGTGAATGGCTGGAGAGCAGCCCTGAGGAAAAGGACCTTGGAGTCTGGGTTGATGAAAAGCTCAACATGAGCCTGCAGTGTGCACATGCAGCCCAGACAGCCAACCGAGTCCTAGGCTGCATCAAGAGAAGCGTGGCCAGCAGGGCAAGGGAGGTGATTCTGCCCCTTTACTCTGCTCTCGTCAGACCCCACCTGGAGTACTGTGTGCAGTTCTGGAACCCTCAGCACAGGAAGGACATGGAAGTGTTGGAGCGGGTCCAGAGGAGGGCCACAAAGATGATCAGAGGGCTGGAGCAGCTCTCCTATGAGGACAGGCTGAGAGAGTTGGGGCTCTTCAGCCTGGAGAAGAGAAGGCTTCGAGGGGACCTGATAGTAGCCTTCCAGTATCTGAAGGGGGCCTACAGGAAGGCTGGGGAAGGATTATTTACAAGGTCCTGCAATGACAGGACAAGGGGCAATGGGCTTAAACTGGCAGAGGGGAGATTTAGACTAGATGTTAGGAGGAAGTTCTTTACAGTGAGGGTGGTGAGGCACTGGAACAGGTTGCCCAGGGAGGTTGTGGATGCTCCCTCCCTGGATGTGTTCAAGGCCAGATTGGATGAGGCCTTGAGTGAGCTGTACTAGTGGGAGGTGTCCCTGCCTATGGCAGGGGGTTGGAACTAGATGATCCTTGGGGTCCCTTCCAACCTTGCCATTCTATGATTCTATGATTCTACTAGGCTGGAAGCAGAGTTATCTGGGTGGCCCATTTTCTTTGGCACCTGTGACAGCATTTAGTCACCACCAGCAGAGACCCATTCATAAATACATCCTTTCAGAGGTTTATTCATCTATATGTCACCTCTTTTTTTTTTTTTGAGCAGAGAGAAATATTTCTATGGCCATAAAAGTTACTGTGAAATGCAAGAAATCTTCTCATTCCATTTATTAGCAATGCTGCAGAGACAATCCAGACTGGCAGTGGTAATAAAATCACCTTTGTTCAGCTGCTCTTCATTCATTTGGATTTTTGGTTATGAAAAAGACATTGTTAGGACCGCGATTTTTTAACTCAGCCTGTTTTCCATTTCAGTACAGAAAACCTTTTGAAGTGAATACGATTTTCATTCAGTAACTAACCTCTCTAAAATCAGCACAGTAACTTTAGACTGTAACTGAAAGTGATCTTGTTCCTAGCATTCCAGAAACAATTTGAGATCATTGTCCAAAGGATAAATGGGCTGAAATGCCTACTGGATAGTAGTGACACAAGATGAGCAATGAGATAATCTCAGATCGTGTTGCACGTAATTCTTTCAAGTAATTTATTTCAAACTGCCCCTGGGAAAGGGAGAGAAAGAAGAACTGCAGTGGCAAAGCTGTGGCAGAATATAGTTACATAATTACATTTCTTACAGTTACTATGCATTTCAGTAAGTTTTCCTGTATAAGGAGATATTCCCAGTGCCTTGCACTGTCTCCTGTAGTTGTTTCCCTTCTTAAAATGGTTCTCAGTAAAAGACAAGAAACAAACAAAAAAACACCCAACCTAACATTACTTGTCCATTTTCCTTGGTCTACATAATGCACGGGTCAGCGGGAAAGAAACAGGAGAAACATTCTGAGAGTTGTAGGCAATCAGGAGGATTTTATACCTGTTTTGAAATACTGAAGGAAAGATACTTGACTTTATTAAAGCTTGAAAATTACTAGAGAAGATCATTCCCTCAAGTCTCAGAAATATTGGCATACATATCAAACCAACACCCCAAGTAACCCTTTGGATGGAGGCTAGAAATATTATTTTTCACTGTATTTCAATAAAGATATGTTTTCTTACTGTGGGAGAGCATGACTATAAGCCCTGAAAAGGTAGTGCAGATACAGCAATACATTAGAAAATATTGTATTGTTTCTTCTCTATCTTGCTGCTTTCATCAGAAGGTCTCATCTTGGTACTAAATTGAGACTATTATATCAAGTTCTTGATGAAGGCTGGAATTTGCAGAAGCTTGGCTTGAGAACTACACACAACGGCATGTGGATTTATGTGGCTTTGAGACACTTCTCCAAAAACTGACTGCAAGCAAGAACAGCTTTCATTTTCTCAAACGTGCCACCTTTTCAGGTGAGCTTTTATTCTTTTCACAGAAAGTCTTGAAATACTGCAACCTTTAAAAAAGTGCGTAGCATACAGTTTGTGTGTTACAGAGCACACAGTACTCTGACATGGAACATCTGTGAGCTTGGTCTGGGTTTACATCTGTGCCTTTACATAGCCTGCTTTGCTGCTGAGTTCCTGCAGCACTTGGAGCAGGTTTAAAGTGAGTATGATGCTGTGAGGATTGGTGCTTACTGTTAGTGAGACTATCTTGCTTCCTGGGAGGAAAAAAAACCTCTTGCAGCATTCCCAGTACCCAGTACAGTTTTCAGACACCCAGTTCTTGTGCAGTCCCTGCCTCAAGACCGTAGCAGAGTTCCATGTCTACCTGATTATAATGCAGTTTAATTCCTTTCTTTAACACAACATGAAGATGCTAGAAAGGAGCTGAAAAGATGTAATTTTTTTGAAATAAGTCAATGAGGGTAACAAGCCTTGTATAAATAAATATCCATGCCAGAGCTGATGTATCTTACAGTTTCTTGATAAAGGCCTAGATTTTGGATTTGTGTGTTGGGTTAGGAAAAATAACTCCATTGCCTTTAATAGCATTATTTCTGATTTAATTTGGGAGTGCAGTCAGAATTACTCCATGCCAGTGGCAATTTATGCTGTAAATCATGCCCTAGGTACACCTGTGCTCTTTTGACAATTGATAGAAGGGAATCAGTATGACAGTAGAGAGGAATATTGACAACAGCCATACATAAGAGAGCAGAATTTGGCCACAGCTGCTTGCACTAGATTTACCAGCTGACAAGCCTAGCCATCTTAAGCTTGCATCATAATCTAATAAAAGCCTAATAATACATTTTCATCTAACTTGTTCAGCCACATACATTGGACTTTGGAGGTGTCAAGTCGAAAAAGAGAATTGTACTTCTGCCTCAGAGATATTTGTGTTGCTGAGGAAAAACATATTGCAATAAGCAGTTCCTTACACAGCAGGAGAATTCCACTTTGGAAAAAATAAGAAATAAAAAAGAAGTCAGGCAACAAAAATACAGATTCTTATCAGATCTCCCCTGATCTGATGCACTCAGACTTGAGAACTTCTACCTCTTGCAGCCTCTTTCTTGTAAATTTTGAACAGGCTTGATGGACAGAAAATGAACAGATGCACATTAGAGGTGGGAGATGATGTTGTAGGAGGCCTATGCTCAAGTTATACAAAGATAAAGATGTGGAGGCATGCCTGCATGGTAGAGCTCTGTTAAGTAGATGAACTCCCCAGCATGCACCTCTTTACAGGACTGGATATTACATAAGGCTTGCAAATGAATTCCTGTCCCTCTATTTTGTACCTTGGAAGTAAAGATACAGAGACATTTCACCATAAAAAGCCTGCCCTTCTGGTTACAGATCTCATACTTTCTGTCTCGGCTTTGCTGCTCAGTAGTTGCCTTTTCAATGCCACTGAGCAAACTGTTCCTTTAGCTCCTGTGTAGGCATTATCTGCTTCTGGAAGCGGACTCTCTCTGGCATCTCTGCTCACTGGATGTTGTTATGGATGCCTCTTGCTGTGGGAAGTATACTGAGCACTCTCATTTCATTCAGGCACTACTGTTCCAATCTGCATGATAACCTTCCCCTCCATATCTTAGTGTCTTCTATGGCTGGACATGCAGGCAAGATAAAAAAGCTTATATTTTATATTATATTATTTAATAGTACAGGATCAAGAGCAGCCATGCAGGAAGGTAAAGCAGAACTGTTAGCATACACAAATGTGTCTATAGTGATGCACATTAATGTCCTTGTATAACAAGCATATACTACAAACGAGCGGTGATTTTATGGGTTTTGTTTGTTTGTTTGTTTGCTTGTTTTAAGTAATAAGATACATTTTTCAATAATGAATAACTTTGACAACTTATCTCCAAACTGCAGTGCTTGATAAGACCACTCTAGTTCTTCACATTTATGCAGGACAGAGAAACTCAAGAGTTAGTCAGATATGTTCTTGAAAACCACACTTAACCCTTGCAGGTTTTTCTTTATGAGGTCCAAAATATTATTTCCTGTTGTTATTATATACTTGTCTTTTGCTGTGTAGTCATTAGATTCCTATGAACTCAACTCATATGAAAAAGAAAACTCTTTATATATTTCTTTTGATATTCCAATGAATGTTGCAGTCTTATTTATGAAAGACAGACATGAATGTTCAAAAGTCAAATTCTTGTGTAAATGTTTCTGTTCATTTTAAGTAGGTATCAAAGGTGGAGCCTTGGTGAGTTTCAAGCAGTTAGTTACAGTGCTGTGTATTTACTGATCTATTTAAAACAGCACCATTCTTCTTAAATGCAACAACATTTAGGGTTAATAAATCCACGTTAGAATGTGTGTGCAATACTTAGTTCTGGCCGTATACTCTTTATTCTCTACTACATTATTTGTCCTAACTGATAGACAAAGTTTCAAACCCTTTTACCAATTCATATATTCAAAGATCTATTGCAAATAATATTAAGCACATGTACATGTAAAACTGGAAATATGAAAATTGCTACTGTCTGTGTGATAACAACTTCTTATTTTCTAGTTTTATAAACAATCCATCAAAATGAAATTCCAAAAGTTTGGGAGGGTGGTTCTGGAAATCCAATACAGAACCAAAAAAAATTGCATTGATAGTGGTATTAGGCATAGTCTAGGAAAATGAGTGTTACAATAATTTATTCTGCCATAGGCAGTCTCATAGATCCATCATGGAACACAGTAAAAAAAAAAAACTATGTCAAGAATGTTGCAATACCTTTCTTTTCCACAAGATACCCACACAAATTCATAATAGAGCAACATTTAATGAAATAGAAAATATATCTATAGGAAACAAACTTACAGGAAAAAAAAAAGTTTTCTAACTATACACTTTATAACACACGCATAAAATCAATGAGTTTTTAATTACCTTTTTCTTCCAGTGGAAAGCCAACATGACAGAAGGCTAAATTTTAGCTCAGTGAATATGACGACACAGAGAAAATAAAGACAACACAGAGTCTTCCTCATTTCCTTCATGAGAAACACCAAAATTACAAATAGGGAAGTCTAGTAAACCATGTGTTTTGGTGCTGTCCTTCATGCAGAGAAGGAACTGGGTACCAAGGTAAATCATTATTCAAGTACATAAATATTTGTGACGTGAATCCCTGCAGTAGCACAGAATCAGAGAAGAATATGTTGTTGGTATTTCTTCCTTCATTCAGGTCTGCCTCACTTACTTGTTCCTTCTGTACTGCAGTTGAACTTTTCATTTTATAATCAAGATCAAAACAGCTTCAGAACTGAAGTAATAAATCTATTTTTCCAAATTCTGCCCAAAACATAACTGTGGCTAAGGATATGTTTCTATCAACAGCTGTTGAAACATAAACTAACAGCTTGATTTCTAAACATTCCTAAAACACATCAGTGGGTATATGGCAGTTGGAAAACTATAAGCCTTAAGGTCTATTCAAACCTTGAGGTCAGCAGAACGAGACACATAAATAGAGTAAAACTTTAAGATGTACGGATATAACAGAAGCCAAATGAAGGTAAAGAAGACTAAGTTTTGTAGAGGACTGCATAACTGAAATAATCACAAAAGCAATATGACCTAGCCCAAAGAGTTGTCATCTTTCATTTGCCCTCTGTCTTCCCTTTTGATCAACTTCCTATCTCATGCTCTTAATCAGGATTAAATGAGGTGTATCTTCTCCATCTTTGCCAGGCTGCCCTACTTCAGAGGGATTAGCAACATAGTGACATCTCCCCTGTTCTAGGAGCATTTTGTTTTATGAATGAAAGCAATTCTCCTTTGTTCCTAACTGGATTTTGCCAAATCTGAAAACTTTCTCCACATTCAATGTAGACAGAAATTAGCAATTATTTATAAAGCAAGTCTTTTGCTCTTTTCATTCTCAAGACCTTTTCCCTAGCCCTTTTGAATTCACAGGAATACTCCTACATACCGCGAGTCATCATTTTACATGTTCCTTCATAGCCACTTCATGGAGATCATTTGCATGGTTTTGAGGAAAGAAATATAACCATTCAGCAACTTTTACCACACAATAAATTTCCCCCCAACATTTTCTTTTGCACATTGCTGTTTGTCACATAAATCCTCCTCATTTGGGTTCATCAGATATCAAACCTTTGGGTTTTGGCCAAGCACCTCCTCTCTCTTCAAACAATCTATAGAAAATCTGGCATGTTTCTCCAGTTGTTACTGAGCAGCAGAAAAAAGTCCTCTGTATACTATTTCCCCACAAAGGTACTTCAGCCAAGTGTGTGTCTCCTCAAATAATTTCTACTGCTGTTTCTACTTTTCAGTTTTCACTACATATCTCAGAGCTAATCACTGCTAAAATACCATATAGTTTTCAAGCTCTCCATTCAGGAGGAGCACTGAGAAATTAGAGTAAATGCTTTTTTCCCCCCCTATTTTTAAAACTGCAAGAACAGGTGAAGATCTAGAAAAACTGTAAAACAGAGACTTTTGGTTCAGTCTATGTGTATCACATGGAAGATATTAGAAGATACATCTGTTCCGTGAGGCTCTTACCTACCTAATCCTCAGCTGGCATTAATTTTGGTGCCAAGCTTACAGCTCACAAAGGGAGGAATCTCTATGATGCTGGGAAGTTGTCAACAATCTTCTTTGGTAATGACAGGTACTATTCGAATTCCTAGCAAGGAGAGAATACAATTGAGTCATTGGGAGAAGTGATCTGCTCCTGACAAGTAGCAAACGAGGAAAATGCTTAATTTCTTCATAGTGTCAATAATTCTATGGCAGGCCTGTCTCCCTGCTCAGAAGGAAGGGTGGACAGTGGAAGATCACAGCTGCTGCTAAACTCCTTTTTACTAGGACCAATCTTTTACTTCTGCCCCGAGATGCTAATGCTGAGTCCACTCCAGAGTCAAGAAAAGCTAGACATATACTCAGGCTTTAAGGAACGTTTTGATTAAAGCCCAGATTCCTATAGAGGAATATTGGGGTAATGTAAGGGAGCCTCATAAAACAAATTAACAAAATGTAAAACTGGTGGTGGCAAATCCTAGCATTTCCTCTTATGGGGGGAAAAGATGTGAATGTCTTACCAACAGGGCTTATCAACTGTTGGGAGTAACTTGTTAGAAAAGTCAAATTATAATTTTAAGTCAAGATAGTTTCCAGACAAGCAAGAACTCATTTCCTTATCAGCCAGGAAGGCAGCTCAGACCTATACAGCAGCCTTTTAATTTTTCTGGTCAATTTACAAGGGTTACTAAGGAAGTTGACTGTCACAATTACCTGAGGGTGCAGTCCCTCGACTCAAGTGCNGGGGGGAAGGGGAAGGGAAAAAAGAAAAAGTACAAAGTTCTGGTTTTGAGGTGGGCTATGCAATGCACTGGGGCAGAGAGGCCTTTGGGGACACAGCAGGCACTCGATTAAACATGATCCTGTAGTGCAGCCCAAAAGACCTAACGGCTACCAGCATCCCAACGCTTACCACTTTTCACTCAGCACTCGTAATTCATGACTCCTAACACAACACCTTGAATATGTCACCCCGTTATAGGGGTCCCAGTACGTGAAAGACTCGTAAAACTGATGGAGTGCACTGAAACCACTGCCACAGCGGAGCCCTGCTCAGAGCAGTGCTGAGGGCTGAGATAGGCGCCTGGCCTTTGACAACAAAGCCTGCTCCCGTGAGGTGCGCCACAGCCGCCGGCTCCCGCCTAAAGGCGCGCGCTCCTCCTGGTGCAGGCCCCGCCCCCGCGGCGGCCGCTTGCGCCCTCACTTCCTGGGGCGGGCGGGTTGAACATGGCGGCGGGCTGCTGGGGTGCGTGTCGGGTTCTTGTCGGCACTGTGGCCGCTCTGCTTCTGGCGCTGGGGTTGCGTTCCGACGCCGCCTCTTCCTCCTTTTCCCGGGCTGGCATCCCCGGCGAGTCGCGGAGCCATGTGCAAGTGCTGGGCGGCTCCAACTGGAGTCTGGTGTTGCAGGGCCAGTGGATGTTGGAGTTGTGAGTAACGGCCGCTTCCCCCCCCCNACTGGGGGGAGGAACGGGAGAAGGTGGCCGAGCGAAGTCCACATAATGCTTGTGATCCCCTCTCTACCAAGAGACATCTGTCCTGAGCCTGTAGACACACGGTTATATTACTTGAAGTGAGAAAAGGTCGTTTTCCTCCAGGTTCTAGCTCTGGGCAGGCAGCGAGCGCCCGAGTGCCCCAAGGTTAAGTTGGGCTCATTTCAAGTGAGCCTTTGAGTGGTGTTATTCAAGACAGCTACCAGTTAGGGGATAGGGCATCAGGCGCTGTACCTTGCACTGCTTACCCGTTTCGAACTGTCACTGGTTTCTGTGCAAGCTCCGAAGGCTGAATTTGATAGGTAATATTTAGCAAGATTAGGTTCCCAATGTGGTAAGAGTTACATAATATCCTGGTACGCCCTCATTTCCAGCTGCCTTGCTCCCGGTGTTCTTCTTAAAGTGAGATGCATCAGATTTCATTAACTTTAAAGTGCTGTGGTCGCTTCATCCTAGTGACAGCTAGAGAAGTTTGTCTATTTTGGGCTGGGGTTTTAAATGCTTCTAACTAACTATAGTAGTGTCATGGCTTCACTTGTGACATGACTCAGCTCTTGAAGTGCACATGATATCTTGGGAGTGTTGGTTTGATGGTTAGACTTGACGATCTTAGACGTCTTTTCCAACCGAAATAATTCTATGATTCTAGCTTACGTGCTTGTATTTAGAAGGCAGAAAAGGAACTTGAGGTGATTAAAAAAAAAATAAAAATAAGGCAGCAGTTAAAAATACAGTTTGCCAGATTTATGCTCATGTGATGTGCAGTGCAGCTTTGAAATTGTATTTGTGGCATGTATGCCACTCTTCTGTGGAAATGCTTGAGTTTGAGCAGTTTCATACACACTGGGTAGCCTGTGAAATGAACCATCTTGCCCATCAACTTCAGAATTCATGTTTCCTCATAAATACTTGACCATTAGCTTAACATGTGCTGAGTTTGAGTTACCCTCATTCTCACATCCCCATGGCCTTTACTGCTCAGGATCCTACTTGGCACCTGTTATTAGTGAATGATGGGAATAATTCTGAAATAGCTGCTTGATAGAGCCAGGGATGCCCACTGTTGTGTCTAAGGATTTGAGTTTTGTTTTGAGTCTTTTTTTCATTTCTTGTGTTCTGAAAGTTGGGGGAAGAGGTGATTTTGGAGTGACAGAAAGTAGATTTGTTTTAAATTCTCAAATTCTGACATTCTGGTCTTTCTATGAAAGTTACTGGTTGATACACAAGTTGGTGAATCTTAAGGAGGAAAAGGTAATTTGTAGCAACCAAAAGTGTCTATTTCTTAAGAGAAACTATTAAAATAATAATTATGCAAGCCCTTGAGGAAATTGTTGGGTTTTTTTCTACATCCTTCCTGGCTGGAGTATGTGTACTTGGGTGACTGTAAATATTTGGTTCTTCATAGCTGGCAACATTGGAAGCACTGCTGCATTTCATTGATAAAAATGTTTTGGATAACTTTGTCTCTCAAAGAAATTGCAAGACTTTTTTTCTTACTGTTCCTATTGCAACACATGGATCCTCTCTGAGGTGCTGCAAGGGTGATGCTGGAATGAACTTTTAATAAGGGTTCCTTATTGACCTATTTCTAGTCTGTAGCTGCAAGATAGTGATTCATTAATGTGATTTTTTTTTTTTCCCCCCCTTTAATAATGTGTCTGTTAGGAGTATAGAAAAGTAGTTTCTGGTCTGTTCATTTAAAAGTGCATTTCGTTATTTGTGAACATGACTTGTTCCAAGCATGACTGATCTTAATTTCACATCCCCTTCTTTTTGAAGTAGAGTGAAACAAACAAACAAAAAATTCCCACAAAACCTGTCTTTATGCCTCTGATTACAAATGAAACTTTTTATATGCTCCTGTCTTGNTCAGAACCTGTCCCGGGGAGCGGACATGGTCAACGCCTGCCCCAGCCAGGCCAGAGAGAGGCCGGGCGGTGCCGACCTTCCCAGCAGCCGCGCACCTTCCCCGCCTCTGCAATGGCTGGCCCGGAGAACTGGGGGGAGGAACGGGAGAAGGTGGCCGAGCGAAGTCCACATAATGCTTGTGATCCCCTCTCTACCAAGAGACATCTGTCCTGAGCCTGTAGACACACGGTTATATTACTTGAAGTGAGAAAAGGTCGTTTTCCTCCAGGTTCTAGCTCTGGGCAGGCAGCGAGCGCCCGAGTGCCCCAAGGTTAAGTTGGGCTCATTTCAAGTGAGCCTTTGAGTGGTGTTATTCAAGACAGCTACCAGTTAGGGGATAGGGCATCAGGCGCTGTACCTTGCACTGCTTACCCGTTTCGAACTGTCACTGGTTTCTGTGCAAGCTCCGAAGGCTGAATTTGATAGGTAATATTTAGCAAGATTAGGTTCCCAATGTGGTAAGAGTTACATAATATCCTGGTACGCCCTCATTTCCAGCTGCCTTGCTCCCGGTGTTCTTGTTAAAGTGAGATGCATCAGATTTCATTAACTTTAAAGTGCTGTGGTCGCTTCATCCTAGTGACAGCTAGAGAAGTTTGTCTATTTTGGGCTGGGGTTTTAAATGCTTCTAACTAACTATAGTAGTGTCATGGCTTCACTTGTGACATGACTCAGCTCTTGAAGTGCACATGATATCTTGGGAGTGTTGGTTTGATGGTTAGACTTGACGATCTTAGACGTCTTTTCCAACCGAAATAATTCTATGATTCTAGCTTACGTGCTTGTATTTAGAAGGCAGAAAAGGAACTTGAGGTGATTAAAAAAAAAATAAAAATAAGGCAGCAGTTAAAAATACAGTTTGCCAGATTTATGCTCATGTGATGTGCAGTGCAGCTTTGAAATTGTATTTGTGGCATGTATGCCACTCTTCTGTGGAAATGCTTGAGTTTGAGCAGTTTCATACACACTGGGTAGCCTGTGAAATGAACCATCTTGCCCATCAACTTCAGAATTCATGTTTCCTCATAAATACTTGACCATTAGCTTAACATGTGCTGAGTTTGAGTTACCCTCATTCTCACATCCCCATGGCCTTTACTGCTCAGGATCCTACTTGGCACCTGTTATTAGTGAATGATGGGAATAATTCTGAAATAGCTGCTTGATAGAGCCAGGGATGCCCACTGTTGTGTCTAAGGATTTGAGTTTTGTTTTGAGTCTTTTTTTCATTTCTTGTGTTCTGAAAGTTGGGGGAAGAGGTGATTTTGGAGTGACAGAAAGTAGATTTGTTTTAAATTCTCAAATTCTGACATTCTGGTCTTTCTATGAAAGTTACTGGTTGATACACAAGTTGGTGAATCTTAAGGAGGAAAAGGTAATTTGTAGCAACCAAAAGTGTCTATTTCTTAAGAGAAACTATTAAAATAATAATTATGCAAGCCCTTGAGGAAATTGTTGGGTTTTTTTCTACATCCTTCCTGGCTGGAGTATGTGTACTTGGGTGACTGTAAATATTTGGTTCTTCATAGCTGGCAACATTGGAAGCACTGCTGCATTTCATTGATAAAAATGTTTTGGATAACTTTGTCTCTCAAAGAAATTGCAAGACTTTTTTTCTTACTGTTCCTATTGCAACACATGGATCCTCTCTGAGGTGCTGCAAGGGTGATGCTGGAATGAACTTTTAATAAGGGTTCCTTATTGACCTATTTCTAGTCTGTAGCTGCAAGATAGTGATTCATTAATGTGATTTTTTTTTTTTCCCCCCCTTTAATAATGTGTCTGTTAGGAGTATAGAAAAGTAGTTTCTGGTCTGTTCATTTAAAAGTGCATTTCGTTATTTGTGAACATGACTTGTTCCAAGCATGACTGATCTTAATTTCACATCCCCTTCTTTTTGAAGTAGAGTGAAACAAACAAACAAAAAATTCCCACAAAACCTGTCTTTATGCCTCTGATTACAAATGAAACTTTTTATATGCTCCTGTCTTGCCTGCAGTACTTTAAGTACTTGCTCATTAGGAAAAATCTCTATTTTGGTTCTGACACAGGGTGTTAGAAGTTTTTGTTCCTGTTTGTTTTAGCTGTGCTGTGTGTACTGAAAATGAATGTTACAATTTTCTGCTTTAATTCTATCCAAGTGAAAATCAGGAGAATAGTGTAAATAGTAGTTATGTTTTCAAGACTAGCTTAGCATACTTGTAGTGTAAGCCCATACTTTATTTTCTCATTGTCATTTATTGTTAAGCATTGTCCTGCTGTTTAGAGGGCCAGGCTGTCACAAGAATTCAGTCCTCAACCTGGTGCTTTTGGCTGTAGTTTCAAAGGAGCATGGTAAAAATGTAGCTGAATGTTTTGGTACATGGTTTAATGCTTTTATACAGTTGGTTTGGAAGACTTTTGTGAAATTCTTCACAAGCTTATTCACACAGTGAATTAACAATTACTGTAACTTAGACTGCGAGTTCAAGAGGACTGTGAATTTTCTATTGTTTTTTGAGAATACAGTTTCTTAGTCCGTTTTGATTTGTTAGTATCTAGGCTTTTCTTTGCCTTATTCTTGTGAAACTGAAATATCCTTGGCAGCAAATGCTTTATTATAGAAATGGTATAGAATGGTGTAATTTAATTTGCTGAAGTTCTAGAAGACTTCACGTGACTTTTCAGAGATTGATTTGCTTTCTGATTTAAAAATTTATCTTTTGAAAAGTATTCTTGTGAAATGGAAAGTTGTTGGGGTTGTTGGGGTGTTGAATCAAGAAATAGTAGACTAAATGGGGAAACTTCCATCTTGCCTGTTCTGATGGTTTTTTTTTTTCAGCAAATCTTTCCCATACCCATACTCATAAGCTGTTTTTCAATTCTTCCTAGATTCTTGCAACTTTGTGAAATTGCCATCAAAGCAAAGTGTAGAATGGTATTAAAGCTTATGTCTGTTCAATGCTGGCAGTTACACTTAATGGTAGTGAAAAAGCAGCTAAAAGGAGTCACATTCACTTGAAAATGCTGAATTCCCTAGCCAGACAGTTACAAGGAGAGAAATTAGTGACTTGGAGTTGCTAATTGTATCAATAAATCTTAATGAAGTCTTTCTGTGATCAACTCTGTAGAGATATAATTGACTGGCACATTTGCTCAAACTGATTTTAAATTCAAGTATTTATTTTTCTTCATTTCTGTTATTGCAGCTATCAGTGAAGCTGCTGGTGTTTAAAAGTTGAAGTATTTTATTCTTTAGATCAGAGATAAATGTAGACTTTGCTTTTGGCTTGTTAAGAGCCTAAAATTTTGCCTTTGTGTAGCTTTCTTTATGGCCTCTGCAAAAACTTCAGGTATCATAAAGTAGGAACTGGAAAACACTTGGAAATAATTCTTGCACTGAATCTGAGCAGTAGCTGTTAGCTGCATTGTTTATGGAAGACAGATATTGCATTGCTAAGACTGCTCCGTTGCAAGTGCTTTGATGATATTTTGCTGTGTATGTTAAGACGTGTGTTACCTGCTTGTGGTGAATAACTTGAGGTGTAATTTGTAGGTACATGGTGTTTTCAATTTAATTTTTAAATAATGGAGATCAGTAAAATGCTTTTTAGTGTGCAACAGAGTACTGAAAACTTCTTTTCCTTAACCAGCTGCCCAGGTCTTGATTTAAATTCTAATGGACTTCAGTTTTTGAATTGGAAAGATTCAAACGCTGTTTTCTTGGCACACTTTTGGGCATAGGACAAAGTGTAAACAATTTAACAGCTAAAGTTACCTCCTAATGCAAAGGGATAAACTAGATGCAACAGCATCTAAACTAAATGCAACAGCACTGAATCTGGTGGTGTTGAAGAAGTCTGAATTATTTCTCAGTCTGTCTGTAGAGTATGGTAGAGAAAAAAGGTTACATCTGCTTTAAGTGACCTGGTGTTGGATCTTGTGACATGATAAAAGTAATGAAGACTGGCTTCACAGCACACACATGGGTCAACTTTTTGGTGACTGGATCATAGCAGCCCCATACAGGCTTGGGGGAGAGTGGCTGGAAAGTTGGCCATCGGGAAAGGACCTCGGGGTACTGGTTGACAGCCAGCTGAACGTGAGTCAGCAGTGTGTTCAGGTGGCCAAGAAGGCAGACAGCATCCTCATCTGTATCAGCAGAAGTAGGGAAATGATCATACCCCTGTACTTGGTCAGTACTTGAGTACTGCATACTGCATTCAGTTTTAGACTCCTCCACTACAAGAAGGACATTGAGGTGCTGGAGTGATGCCAGAGAAGGGCATTGAGGCTGATGAAAGGTCTGGAGGACTTTTGATAAAGGTGACCCAAGTGTGAAGTATCTTAGTTTTGTGTCTTACCAGAAGAGAAAGTATAAGGGGATGTGTTTTAAGACTTGGAGGGAAGCATGATGAAGCTTTGGCAATGGAGTGTTTTTGTTATTTCCAGGAGGCACTCCTTAATTCCTTAGTGCTTCAAATGCTGTATGTCAAAGCTTGAGAAATTTGCAATGTTGAAGTAAGCATCAGTGCTAGCTCCTGGAAAAATCTGGTAACAATTGCAAATTCTTTCTTGTCTATGTGGGGATAGGGTGTTTCCTCGCTGTCGAAAACTGAGCATGTCATTTGAGGGATGTAAAGCAAATATTTCCATCCTGATTGTGCCGAGTTCAGTTGGCATAGCTGGGTCTTATAGCATCATGCTAATACTATGTTCTGTCACTGCCAGATTGTGATATGAGCAAATTTTAATGCTTCTTTGAGTTTAAGAAAAAGTTTACAATCTCTTGACTATTATCCATGTGTATTGAATATTCCACTTAATTTCATTTAGAGGAAAGGCTTATGAATGTGAAATGTAAACATAAATCTCGATGTGGGCCAATTTTCTGTTTCAAAATCAGATAGTACCTTAGGCTAAAGCGTGTATTAATCTTGAAAATCTCATGACATGAGTTTATGTCCAGAGAAGCCAATTTAGGAAATTTTTGACTTCTGTCTTTAAATTTAGATTAACAAGAGAATTATCTGATGGATGTGTACATCCACACATTACAGTCAAGATACTGTAATAAAATATACCCTTTTAAAAGTGTCAAAATATTACTAAAAACCCTCTATTTGCCAGTACCACAATGGGAAGAAGCTCTGCATGTGTGACTTGCTTCTGGAATCTTTATAAAAGACACTGAGAAACTGTTGGCAAGATAGGATTTATGTAGTGGTTTGAGATACTCTCATAGGGAATTATTGATTCAAAACTCCATGGTATTAGTTTTCTTATTTAAAACCATATGTTTCTAGTACAGTAAAATACAACACATTTTAATATTGTAATCTTCTAACTTCCAAATTACAAATTAACCTTTTAAAAAATGTTTAGGTTTCAAAGCTACCAGAAACCACTCATAGTGAACTTGATTCCACCTCTTCTGTGAGAAATTACCTTTGAAAAATTTGACTTACTCAAATCTATGGAGATTTGTTGTTGTAATGATGTGAGGAGGAATGTAGGGATTGATACAAAGCTACTTGACTGTCGTAATTAATAAATTTAAGAAAACTTGTAGAGTGTTTCTCATGTGCGATTGAAGCGTTTGTATTTTCTCTGTACAGTAAATGAACTTGACTGTGTATACAGCTGTTAAAATGTTAACATACTTCATCTGTCTTCCCTCCTTTAGCTATGCTCCTTGGTGTCCAGCTTGTAAACAGATTGAATCGACATGGGAAAGTTTTGCAAAGGAAAGCGAACGTCTAAATATCACTGTGGGAAAGGTGGATGTCACTCAAGAACCAGGTATAGTATGAAATAGGATTTTATTAAAAGGAATTATTCAGTGTAAGTACCACTTAGTATCTGCAAGTGTGTGATATTTTACTGGACCACCTGGGATACCATCCAAGTCAAAGAAGAGTTTTCTAAGTAAAAAAAACTTACCCACATTTTGTTTCTCCATGTAGTTCGTATCTGTGATCCTAAGTCCATAAACTCAATTTGAAAGGTTAGAGTTGTGGAAGTGATTTGGCTTAATATAGTATGAACAAGGGCTTATTCTCTGTTTTAATCTACCTCGCTGAAAGTTGTTTCGTGCCTCATTCTCTCCTTCAAACTGTGGAAGAATCCAGTTCTGTAGCCTCTCGTTACCAAAAGGTTCAGGGTATGGTAGAATTGCCACTATGTGAGCCTGCTTTAATAAGTTCTTAACTGTTTCCATTGTGGTGCTGTTTTATTGTCTTGTTTAATTGTAGTGGTGCTTTAAAGTATGGGCATTATTGCTTCGTTGGTGATGCGTGGATGCAAATGTGTTTACAGAACCTTTCTTAACTATTCACAGAGGCACAAATACTATCTATTCTTTCCTTTGGTGCCTCCCTTCAAAGTTCTGAATGTGTTTGTGTAAACAGTACCAATATTGTTTAAACCTCTGCATCACTTGGGAATGCTTCATTCTTGTATTTGGTTTGAGAGAATGAAAGATTTTATCAGCAATATCAGACTGAGAGTTAAGAGGAGATATTACTAAAATGAAAAAACCTAAACTTTACTGATAGATTTGAATTTTCCTCCCTTATAGAGTGTGGAAAACATTCATTTTATTATTTAAAAACATGCTGAACCAGTTATCTTTATCGGGTTAACATCAGGAAATTACTTAGCCTCTGGTTGTAGGGTAGTGTAAGTTCACAAAAAGATACCAGCTCTTCTAGACCTTGTGTAGGCTAACCTCTTGTTTGAAGATCAGAAGTATATAAAAAGTCTGATGCCAAAAAGCTGTTGATGTGAGGCTTTCATCTAGCACTTATACTAAGAACAGTTTATTAAACAGATGAGTTTGAATATTTAAATTTTATTGCATAAAGTCAGTTTCTACACATTAACAAAGTAGTGGTTACTGTGGAGTTAATTGCAAATGGGGATCTGTTATAATCCTGTCTTATTTTTCTCTTCTAATTAGACAAAGATTATTTTCATTACACAGTGTTCAGATAAAAGGATTTCAATCTTGAAAGTGGTATTTGGATGTGAGTGTAACTGGGAAATGCACCTTCAGAAGTAAGACTGAAAATAAGGTACTTGAAGTCTTGAACTTTTCTTCCTGTTAAAGGACTTGAATGGAAGTACTGGGACCTGAAGGGATCAGATGCTTGATACTTTTTCTGGTCTCAAGTTTTTTCTGACTGCTGAGTGATACCAGATTCCTAAGGCCCTATAGATGTAACTTTTAGCCATAAATTCCTTGAATATTCAGCTTTCTAATGTTGCTGAGCTTCTTGACCTCTTGACTTCTGCTAGTCAAAGGACTGACTCCAAGTGATGAATTTGTACCTAAGCATGCATACTGTATCGCAATACCCAGTGAAAGACAAAGCCTGAAAACTGTAGCCACTTGTAAAACTAATCAATACTCAAACTGGAAAACGAAGATTTATTGCAGTTTTAACCTTTGGTGCTAATGTAATTTTGAAGGTATTAGATCTCTTTTGGAATCTTTCTGAGTTATTGAGGTATTTTTAGTATAGGCTTATGCTTCAGTCTTCCTTTCAGCCAGAGTACTTAAGTGCTGTAGCTGCTGTTTTCACTTGCACAATGGTATGTTAATTAGCTTTGGTTATGTAACCCTTTCATCAAATTAAAAGTGGTCAAAATGCATTAAATTAGAGGAAAATCACTAGATCAGTGCAGAGCTGCACAAAATTGCACTTACAAACCCTGCAGGAGAAAGAACCATTCATGGCGCTTAATTACAGCAGATGCCTGAAGAATAAACCTGCCACAACCTTAATGGATTTACTACATGTCTCAATCTCTTCATGAACTAGTCTTAAAGTGCTTATTCTTTCCTCATCTTTTTCTATTGAAACATTCAGTATTACAGCAGCAAGCAATGGCAACTCTTCTGGATCTCAAGGACCTGTATAGCTGTGGTGCTGTTCTTAACCATCCAACCACAACATCTACCTGTGATTTAAACCAACTTTCTGGTCTTCTGTAATCTTTGAGTATTTGTGTGATAAAAGCAGCTTTATTTGTAGATGACACCTATATTCTTTGGGTGGTTTTTTGTTGGTTTGTTTTTTTTTGGGGGGGGGGTGGTGGTGATGTGTGTGAATACTGAAGTTGTTTGATATTTTTTTTTTTTTCCCCTTGTTCTTGATTAACTGTTGACTTCATAATGGGTGTATGCCACTTATTGATTTGCAAACAAAGACAAATGCTTAACTATGTTTCACATTTAAACTACTGGCTAGTCCACGTTTGTATGGAGCACCAAAACAGTTTGCTGTTCTTAGTTTCTTGTAGCTGACTTGCATCTGGTTTTACTGATTTAAAGAGATGTCTTAGATGAACAACAAACCTCAAAAAAAAAAAAAAAGTTTTGGGGATGCTTAGATGCATTTAGGATACAGATTTTATATTTTGTATACCAAAAGCATGAATACTTGCTCTAGGATAGGCTACTTGTAAAAGAAATTTAAGATAACTATTTTTTCAGTTTACCTGATGCTAGCTTGCAGTATGGAGATGAATTCCAGTCAGACTCTTGAAGCCTACATTGTTTGGTCCAGTCAAAAACTTTATCTGTATGCAAATATTGATAGAGGAATACATGTAGAAAAAATGTCTTGCAATAGACATTCAACAAGGACATCTTCTTTCGTTAATTTGTCAGCAGTATTTAGTGTCTGTTAATGTTTTTAGCATTTATGAAGACAAACTGTTAACCTGTATTTACAAAACAATGTTAAAAGCTGTGCAGTCTGCTGCTCTCCAGTCTACAAATACAGGTCGAGGTATTTATAGATAAATCAGCATGTTGAGAAATTCAGGTTTGCTTAACTATTTCACGTGTTTGTTTTTGTCCTTCCTTTTCTAGGCTTGAGCGGTCGTTTCTTTGTCACAATACTTCCTACAATTTACCAGTAAGTGTGTCTTACTAGAAAAAGTTACATGTTTCAGAACATACTCTTTTTGTTCTTGTCCTATTTGAACAGTGGCATGAATGACATAATGAACAACAGGGTTATTTAATTGTTGTCATTCTCTAAGTCATTTCTTAGGAACTCATTGTGCTTATTGAATGCAGGTATGTGTTTTTTAACTTATCATGGAAGGCTGTCCTACAAACAGTTTTGTACCTAGATAAAATTATGTGCTTTTTAGAGTGGAAATAATATTTATAGCATTTGTGAAAACTGGTACAAGTTTGTCTTCTAAAAATTGACCATATGTGAGCACTCACTTGGCCTTTTAGAAGTTGTCACTAAAATTCCTCATTTGAATAACTGACTGGATAGGTCACATGTAAAACAGTACAGAAATTTTCCACTATTTGTTGAACTGCTTCTGTTTAGAGTTCATCTGCTGACTCAATATCAATGTTGAACTCTGAAAGATAGGGGAAAATGAAGGCATACTTCATTTTGGGTTCAGTTCAGGCTATTTCTGGAACTTTGATTGGATGATGTCCTCATCCGAGGCTTTTTTTTTTTTAAGTGACTTTAAATTCCCCTGTAACTGTTAAAAATGGATCAGAAAAGATGTTTGCTACCTCTCTTCTTCCATAAGAAGATACCATACTTGAAATATTGAACACTTTATATGTGGCAGAATACCATGACTTAATAAATGCATAGTTTTAATTCTGATCTATGTCTTAAGAAATGGCTTGGTTCTTAACCTCTTATGCTTTGTATTTGCTGTAGTGCAAGTGATGTTTAAGAATTAAAGAGCAGTTTTAATCAATACCAAAAGCTTATGCTGTTTGGAAACTGAGACCTTCCGTCATAAATTACAATTTCAAAATGCTGAAAATGCTTAGGTGTTCCACTCCCTCACCGAGGCTAACCTATAATGTTCCTGGGGGAGTTGTGTTTAGTTTGGTTTGGTTTACCATAGGTCGGTTTAAGGCCTATCTGTACTGATACTTTTTAAAATTACTATTTTTAATTCTTTTTTAGTGCGCACGATGGAATATTTCGCCGATACCGAGGCTCACGGACATTGGAAGATCTTGAAAGTTATGTTTTAGAAAGAAAATGGGAAGCTGTGGAGCCTGTAGCGGGATGGAAGTCTCCATCTTCTATAATGTAATGTTTTTATTAACAAGAAATGTGGTGTTATTCATTAAGGGTGCTATATTGACAGCTTAAAAACAAAAAGCCTCTGTTTCCTAGATGTGTAGGCTTTGCAGAAGCAATCTGTGCTGACAGCCTGCTTTCCCATGTCTTACCTTGAAAATCAGTTAGTTTTCTGAATTTGCTTCTGTTTGTGTCTGCTAAAGTCTGTTTACATGATCTTTGAAAATATATAGGGGAAAAAAAGTACAGAAACTGAGTGTTATGTAAGTGTCAACTTCAGTATCTGCTGAGCATTGGAATCAAATGCATGTTTACCTAGATTACTATTTCATGGTATTTGAGATGGACATCCTTCAGGTTTAAGGATCTGTTCTTTGATTGTTTACCAGGAACAAATGTGTCCTCCTTTGGAAACAGTGTAGTACTTGCATAGAATATCAGAATCTGTTTTCAGAGCATTGGATTTGCTTTGAAATATTGTAGAATGCTTGTGTCACGTAGAGGATGAACCAGACATGGATGACCCATGTTTCATTATGGCACAAGCTGTTACGTGTAAATGCACATCAAAGATCCAGGGAGTGTCCTTATTTTTTTTAATTTTTTTTTTGTGAGTGAGAAAGAGCTTCAGGATACTTGGTAGTGGGGAGAGAAGCTACAGGGCTGTATGGTGCTGTGAGTTTGGGAAGAAATGGTTATGAAAGTGCTTGGGTAGAGCGGTGGAACTTCTGTTTCTTGATTATGTTCAAATATATTTCAAGTCACTGTTTCAATGCTTTGCATTGAGCTAGTTTAAACGAATACAATGCAGAGAAAAGTTTTATATGAAGTAGCCTCCTTTGAAAATTGCTAGGACCTGCATAGTACTGAAAGTCTGAGTCTTTTTCTGGTTTGTGCACAGTTTGCTACGTATCTCAGCTCCTCTCCATCTTAGAACCTATTCCTACGTTTCTACATTTTTCTAGGATGCATGGCATGGCAGGGCTATTTCACTTCTCCAAATGGATCAGGGTGAGTAACTGTGTGGTAGTGTTTTCTGTACTTCCTTTTTACACTTAGAAGAATAATCTGTTTAGAAGTCAAAGCCTAATTATTTCTATTATCCTCTTACAAGAGTTAATTTTTCCTTTTATTTACTGTACATTGGGTGTATAGCGTCTTTGCACTATAAATTTTTGTAGGACTAACAGATTATGTCAAGAATGGCAGTTCAGTTGTAAAGATTAGCATTGATACTGAGCATACTTACTGTTCTTATCTTGATGTATTTAACATGTTCTCTGAAAGTGTGCTAACCAGATAAAGTTCTTTTTTGAGAACTGCAAAAATGATTGTAAACATCAGGAATACATTTAGTATGTACCAGGTTCTCTCACGTAATACTGTTGCTAAAGATTATATCCAAATTTGTTTTCAGAGCTGTAAATCATAGTCTCTCAGTTTGTCTGCATTTAGTCTATTGTATGTCAGAAGAGAGGATAATGTTTTTATACTGTTTTTATTAACAGTTTCTGTATCTGGACTCCAGACTGTCCATGCCATGCATATAGGAACACAAATTTGGGCAGCAATTACAGAAGTAAAGGAGAAATGCTTAGTATCCAGTGAAGTGTGCTTTGAACTGAAAAGTATTTAAAGATGCTTTCATTTGGGACCTATCATAGCTTTACTTTTTTTCCCTGTAGTATGCAAATTTTAAGACTTTTCCAGTTTTGCTCAGGAAATAAACTCTTTATTAAGATCTTCAAGTGCAACCAAGATTGAGAGACTGTATTTGATTGTGGCAAAAGGTCTTGATATTTGTAATACACTACAAAAAAGAAATGTAGCAGAGTTTGAACAAGGTTTACTTTGCTTCTTGTAAGCATCCAATTAACTCAGAATCTAACAAAGCTTTCCATTGTTAGGTTTCCTGTGCAAGCTATCTTTGATTGTTTCACTGGGTAGTATTAACATTTTAGAGCCTTTTGGCATGTCTCTTACATGATTGTGGTGTAATGATGTCTCTGTGTAGTTTCCTCCCTGAAAGATTAAATGATGTGGGAAGGAACCTCCTCTAATTTTCTTTCTGCTTTGATGATTGTTTCTTCTATACATTTCCCTACTCTCTTTGCTGTACTATCCTTGCATAAGCTTAAAAATATGTTGGAAGCTATTCTGACATTACAAGTTGTGTGTGTTTTGTTTTGGGTTTTTTTTGTGTTTTTTTTTTGGTAGATACTGAAATTTAAAAAAAAAAAAACAACAACCAAAACCAAAACAGCTCTTATAAATGTTGGTTGTAGTTTGTTTTCTTACAGATATACTCTTGGAAGAGATCTAATATCACAGTTTACTTCCTACCAGAGTATCTGACTCATTGTAATGCTTGATTCAGTCAGTTGAATTTGTGCATTTGAATAACAGACTTCAGTTTCAAAGAAACCTTAATATTGGTTTTGGATTATTCTCCTTAAATTTGAGTGAAATCACTTGCACAGTTTCTGCTTAGAATGGGTGACTCCTTTCAAAAACCAAAGAGCTTTGGTGAGAACTAAATAGCCTAATTACAGTTAAAGAATTAATTCCCAGGCTTAAGTATGTGTTTTGCTCTTGTGCAACTTTTAATCATATACCCCTTTGCTTCCCACACATAATTCTGGGGATAAAGCTCTGCATAAGGTTACGTATTTTTCGCTTGATGGTGTACTTGTGAAATAGGTGTAAAAGGATGCTTGCTTTTAACCTGACTGGGTTACTTTCTTGGTTCTGAAATGCTGAAATTTGAAGTTACCTTTTATATAATTGGCTTCTGGTGATGCTGTGTCTGCCTTTATTTGGGATGGCGTACTCTGTGGTCTCCTGCTTACAAGAGAGGCCACAAGAACAAATGCACAGCTTCATACTGTGGGTTCATCTAGCACAACAGTGTGTTTCTAACAGAATATAAGGCTCAAGAACGTTGTGATACCTTCCCATATGCCTGAAGGCTTCCACTTAGATTTATGTGCAGTAAGATTCCATATGGCGTTTCCAATACTGAGTAGCTTAGCGAGAAGGAAGTGTGCATTCTTTACTGAAGTCTTTTAACGTGAGCAGCTTGGTACGGAAGACTAAGATTTAATGATAGCAGAAGAATTACAGTATTTCATTTAAGTGTTGTCTTCTCATTTCCAGCAAATTCACACCTACCTGACTGGCACTCTTGGAATTCATGTTTGGATTTCTTATGCAATCTTCATCTTGGCTACCTTACTGATTAGCCTATTCCTGGCTTTGGTAAGGAAACATGTAACTTTATTTTTCTCAGTTACCTAGAACTTTTGCTCATAAGATTTACTGAATTACCTTATTTCAATGGTGTATCTCTTGTCCTTGATATTTGGTGATAAGACATGTGGGAATCGTCCCAAGGTAGTACAAATAAGTTTTTGACTGGACATTGAGCAGCATTTCTCTACTGAGAGAGTGGTCAAACATTGCAACAGGCTTCTTAGAATGGTGGTCAATGCCCAAGGCCTATTGGTGTTTAAGAGGCATTTGGATGATTCCCTTAATAAAATGTCAGCCTGAATTGGTCAGGCAGTTGGACTGGGTGATTGTTATAGGTACCTTTCAGTGAAATCTATTCTATTCTCTCCTGTTAGAAATCCAACGTATTTGGTACTGCAGATTCACTCTGTAGTGTTGTTACCTACTTCTGGTAAAGGTTGAGACTAGTTCACTTGAGTTAACCTTTTTGTGAAATTCATCATTTAGTTTAGGGCATGGACTAAACAAATCTGAACAAGTGATTTTTACGTTAGCCTTTTTATTTGAGATTTCTGTATTTAAGGATTGAATGTATGTGGTCAGAATTACATAAAGACTCCAACTTTTGAAAAACACAGGCTTTATGGGAGAGATTTTTATTAGCTGAAGTGGGATTGTATATGTGGGAGTTAGCAATGTAAGTATGCTGCTGCATGTTACTTAGAATGAAAGGACTAAAATACCTTTTTGAAGATTTGGGGGTTTAATCAATTATTCTATTCCAGGGCATTGCTTTGTGGTTACAGCTTGGTTTTAATAAAATCTGACTTCATTCTTTCTTCCCCGTGATCTTTTGTTTGAGGTCTGATTAGTATTTGAAAAATCTGAACCCTTTTATTAGTAGGTCAAGGTGTTAGGTCATTGGCTGGACTTAATTATCTCAGAATTACAATAAATAATCTTAATTATTCCAACCTTAATTCTTTGATTCTATAACTGGAGCTAATGCGTTTGTGTATGCATCTCCAAGATGCAGGAAAGCTACTCAGACAAACCTGTTGGGTAAATGTGAATGGTAAAAACTGTAACCTGGGCCCTCCGTTTTTTCATCAGTGGAAACAGTTCAGTTTCTTTACCTGTGCTACTGGGATTGTTTCCTCTTAAAATATAGGAACAAATGTGGTTCTGTGGCCTCTTGAATACCAATCTTGGATGAGAAGCTGAGCTGGAAAAAGAGATACAGATGGGCATCGAATTTCTTTCAGACTGCTTAGTCCACAAACATGTTCTGCAACTGCAAAGACCATTTAAAACCATTATACTGATAACTGGTTTAATGAACTGCTGAATTGCTGTTCCATGTTGGAAGTGTAAAAGTTGTTTGGATCTCTGCCCTTCAGCCCAAATATTAGTGTTAATGAAATGAAAGTTGCATGAGTATATTTCTCAGTAGTACAGGGAAGTGATTTCAAAGCAGTATGTGCATATTCAGGCAAAACTATGCTTTTTTAATGCTTAACATGTACAGAAGGGGTATCTATGAGGGAACATCTTTCATTATGCAATTTAAGCAGATGCTTTTCTCTGGATGGTAGATTTTCAACTCCAAATGAGCGGAAATCAAGTTAGCGTAACTAGGAGCAAATGAATGTGGTGATTTAAAACCTTTCCTTCTTCCTTCACTTCAAAACAACCACTAATTGAAAAAGCTGAAAAAATGTGAAGTTGGTCTCTTGGCTTTTTCTAAAAAGCTTTTCAGTGATGGAAATGCACTTTAGCATAGCATCATCTGCCCCACTCTTAATTTTGTGTTATTTCTGATATGTGACAATGAAACACAAGTATCTTCCTTGCATTTTGTTTGTATGTGTTCTAGACTGCCTTAAATAACAAGCACAAAAGGTGAAATTACACATCCTGCACTGGAGAGACTGGGGTAGGAATGGAATAATGTTCTGGAATACAGAAATTCTTGACTAAGATAATTTCAGAAGTTTTAAAGAAACAAGTCTTCAACTGTGTTCTGGGCCCCTCTTAAGATGCTAGCGGTTTCAATATTCAATAAATTTTGGGAAGTAAGAGGTAAAAAAATTTGTAGTAGAAGGCAGAGAATATTGATTGGTGTACAGTGAGAACACTTTTTTCCCATGGTTTTATTCAGCTCTTATCTCTAAGCAAGATAATACAATTTTCATAAATGTTGTCTATCTTAAAAACATTAGTAGGAAAATATTTAATAATGCAGGAACTACTGGGATGAATTGCTAATAAATATCTATTTCTTTTTACGCAGATACTGGTGTTGATTTCAGATTGCCTCTGCCCCCCCAAGTCAACATACAAAACTGAAACATCTGGTAAGAATTCTTAAGCGTGTGGAATACTGTAGGTTTAAGTGTGAACTTGTAGGAGGGAGGGCAATGCACCGTTAAGAACTTAGATGTGAGCCAGTAATCTAGGTAGTCACACTGACAAAGATTGATGTTGGACTTTAAAATATTGTTGTCAAAGCGTCTTCCCAGAGGTTAGCAAAACAACCCCAAACCAGCAGCACTTTGTTGTAACTTCCGGAGCTGTGAAGTGGCTAAATTAATTCAATGTGAGAAAGTCTCAAAGAAAGATACTAGGGGTTGTGTATTCTCTGCGGGTGCATATTCACAAGACCTGTTGAGTAAACATAGAAAGGAATTTGCTTTGACAGGACACTTCCACATCCTGATATGCACTCTATATCACAATAGGAACTGCAACATTTTAATCCTGTAAAATTGCCTGCATACTATGCGACCGGGAAGGAAGGAGATAGAAGGAATCAAATGTATCTAGAGACTGCAGGTGTGGGGTACAGGGGCAAATGTTGTATCTCCTTCAAATAAAAGAAGAAAGCATGCATCTTCCTTATCCTTAGAGGACTTCTGAATAGTATTCTGCTACTGGTGAACATGGGAGTCAAAATCTAGCAAAGGAAATAATGTCTCTTGTCAGAACTAGTTGTGTATTATGCAGCAGAACAGCTTTCAGCGTATTTGTCCTGTGTAGTGGAGTCAAAACTTCACTGTAATTAAATGTGTGTATTTGGAGTTGTGCACATGCGTGTGTATTGATTTGCCTGTGAAGGTGAAGATGCGTCTCTGACACTTGCCAATAAAATTTTAACCAAATCTAGAATTCCTAAGTGTGCAAAATCACCATCTTCAGAATCTTAGATGCTTACTGCAATCGAAGGAGAAATGCAGTTGCACCTACCTGTGCATTATGCTTGTCCAGTTGGCTGATTAACTCAACAGCAAGTTGCCAGTAGCTTATCACTTTCCCACTGATTTGTTTGATAATTATAGTTCTTCAAGGAGTCAAGTGGAGTTGATCTGTCTTCAGAGCATAACTTAATGGAACAAAATGGAAACTATCTATGCCAGATATGCAAGAAGACCAAATTAAAATGGAGGAGTAATACTACAGAAGATTTATTTGAAATAAGTGAAAAATAAGGAAAATACATTCTTGTACAAGTTTTCAGTTGCAGTGTTTATGATTATTTCAGAATACATGTGTGGTGATGTAACTCTGAAAGACTGTTCTGAGATTCAGTCTAACTTCAGTATGTGAAACTCTTCTTTTATTTAGAAGAAGCGATTGCCAAGGATAGCATGGAGAGTGCAACATTAGAAGAACCGGAGGAGGCTACAGAGCTTTCCGCAGAGGATACGGAAGAGACTGCAGATGTGAAAGATCTCTCAGATGGAGAAGACGCGGCAAATTCAAGTGCCGATGAGTCAGAGGAGGATTTAGCACTTGGAAAAGAATCAGGGGAAGAAGAAATGGAAGACTTAACTGATCAACCTTTAGCTGATACAGAGACTGAAAGCTCAGTAAGACAGCGTAAAAGTCACGTGGCTGATAATGGACTATAGTTTTTTTCGGTGATGTATTTTGTACACTTGGACCAAAGAAGTATCAGACCTGGGTCTGACGCTGAAGCTTACACTTGATTTGTCATTTGTGTTTACACACAACCTCTGCGCTGTCAGCAGGTGGCTCTTTTTTTAAGCTGGTATTTGCTTACTTCATTTTATACAACACACAGCGTATGTGCTTTTAACTTTAGCCACGACAATCAAAAGAAGTGTATCTTATCTGTTTGAAGTCTTCTGAGAGAAGAGGGTAATGGTCTCAGTTCACCAGCTGTAAAACAGTTATCTCTGCTTGTGTTCCTCTAAGTATTGATCTAAGCAAGATCAGGACTTTTCAGTCTATAGAGTAGCTTGGCAGGGCTGTCACTTTTCTTTCTGAGCATTTATTGTTTCCAAATGCCACAGAAGCACCAGGTAAGTGATACAGTAGTGAAAGAAGGCACCTTACTAGTCTTCAATGAAAAATGTAGTATCTGGGTTTGCATTTTATTACTTTCAACTAAAGCACCTTTCATTTTTATTAATCTTTGCATTGGAAGATTATCACGCAGTATGCCCCCAGTTTTCTCAGATTTGGGTAATCCAAATACATGCTGTACAGTTCAAGTTTTTCAGCTCTGTTTTTTGACCCAAGGAGTTCAAATAATTGAAAACCTAAGACTGAGAGAACAGCAGCTGAATGTTTAAGATAGATTTGAACTTCTGAAAAGTTTAAAGGAAATTATTTTGGTTGGACGTATTTTGCCAAAACATTACTTGTTTTACTCCCACCCCTTCAAGAGATCATAGCAAGAATTATTCATTTTGCAGTCAGTAAATTGTGTCTTTCTTGCCAATGTAAGCTTGTCATGCAGTGCAATTCTGCCATTCCAACTTGGTGTGCTTTTGGCAGAACTCAAACTGCTTTAGTAATACTAACTGATGAGGTACCTAAGGTTTTACCTTTGTTAATTTTTTAACTTTTTGTCACTGCAATCAGCATGTTAGGAAATGTGAGGGGCATGGATATGTAGTGGGGAGAAACTTTTCATTTCACTACTCCTGTCAAGATAAACGTGTGTATTGAATTGTGTAAAGTGAAAATGGCTTGACAGTCAGAGTTGGGTGTGGTTAGAGACTTAAGCTGCCAAGAGAAGATGCTCTGGAATTGGTTGGGTCAGGAGCAAAGAGAGATCTCAGTGTTCAGGAGGTTTCCTGTGGTTTTCCCTTAGTACAGAAGCACTATAGAAGCAGAGTCAGCAGGAACCAGCAGCTCTCGCAGGACAGGCTGAGGAGATGTGGATGTTCCATGTGCAAGGGCACAGTCCCCACACCCTTATAGAAAACCGTGAAAGAGTGCAGGGACCAGTGACCAAGCCTGCAGGATGTGTGATGTCATACAGTAGGACAACCAAGGAAGGTGCTAAAGCTTGTCCAACTTCACCATGAAGTGATGGTGTCCACCCAGCGTAAAGCTGTGACATCCCTGAACCCTGCACCTACCAGGTCTTATGCAGCTTCTTCACACATGGAGCTCTGGTGGGAACACACTGCCACCCAGGTGTTGGGCCACAGGCTGTGCCCCACTCCTAACACCAATGTTACATGGGAGCAACGAGTTCACCTGTCAAATGTGTGCTTGGAGTGAGGACTTCCTTCTTTTAGTCATGGAATTCCAAGAGGAGCATGTAAGCAGGTCGAGGACCATCAGGGAATGTGAGGAAGAGATAGTCTTGGAGTTGCAGCCTGGCCCTCTGGAAGAACCCCAAAAAGCAAACAGAGATGATATTATGGAGAGCTCCTAATCCTTTCATCTCCTTACTAAGCGCAGTGACTCAAGATAGCAGGGAATGGCAACAAGGTCCTGCTCAGCGAAACAGGCACTGCAGGCCTGTCCCCCCAGTGACTATCGCACCTTCCCAGCTGCCTTTGCAAAACAGGCACACTGCTCGGCAAAGGGAAGCAGGTAGTGACAAGGGTGATGGACAAAACTTCCTTTCTTTATACTGCTAATCTTTCAGATAGGCTGTGATGAAGTTAAGGAGAAGTCGTCCAGGGGCAATAGAGACTTCAGGGCCTTAGGATGACTGGTTAAGGGATTGGGAATGCAGGTATTCTCTACTATGCCCCAGTTGCAGGGTGTGATGGAGTAAACAGGAAGAGTCAGGAGATGAATGCCTGGCTGCAAAACTGGTGCCGCTGGCAGGGCTTTAGTTTCTTTAATCAAGGGTTGATTTACAGGACATTAGGTCTGTTGGCAATAGATGTGATACACCAGTCTCAGAGGAGGAAAAGAATGCTAGCCCAGAAGCTATTAGGGCTCACTGACAGAGCTTAAACTGAGTTTGAAGGGGAAAGGGCACAAAAGGCTGGCTGGCTGGCTATAAATCGAAGAGGAGTGTTGATCTGCTTGAGGGTAGGAAGGCTGTGCAGAGGGGCATCTGGACAGGCTAGATCAACGGACCAAGGTCAGTTGTATGAGGTTTAGCAAAGCCAACTGGTGGGTCCTGCACTTGGGTCACAAGAACTCCATGCAGTGCTACCAGAAGAGTGACTGGAAAGTTTGCCATCAGAAAAGGACCTGGGGGTGCTGGTTGACAGCCGTCTGAACATGAGCCAGCAGTGTGCTCCTCAGGTGGCCAAGAAGGCCAACACCATCCTGACCTGTATCAGGAATAGCGTGGGCAGCAGAAGTAGGGAAGTGACCATATCCTTGTCCGGGTCGCTTTCCTGCTCCAGCACTCTACCATGATGAGACCACACCTGGAATGCTTTGTCCAGTTCTGGGCTCCCTAGCAAGAGGGACAGGGAACTACTGGAGAGACTCGCAACGGAGAGCTATGAGGATGATTGCGGGACTTGAACGTCTCTTCTATGAAGACAAAGTGAGAGACGTGGACATGTTTAGTCTGGAGAAGAGTAAGAGGGGATCTTATCAGTGTCTATAAATATCTAACGTGTGGATATCAAGGTGCAGGTGCCAGTCTCTTTTCGGTGGTGCCCAGTGATAGGACTGGGAACAATGGGTAAAATCTAGAACACAGGAGGTTCCAGCTCAGCATGAGGAGACACTTCTTTAAGGGTGATGGAGCACTGGATCAGACTGCCCAGAGAGGTTGTGGAGTCTCCTCCTTTTGGAGACTTTCAAGGTTTCTCTGGATCTGTTCCTGTGTGACCTGCCCTAGATAATCCTGCTCTGGCCAGAGTGGGTTTGACTTGATGATCTCTGGAGGTCCCTCCCAGCCTCTAGCATTCTCTGATTCTGTACTTGGTACTGTTGAGACCACGCCTTGAATACTGGGTTCAGTTTTGGGCCCCTCGTTCAAGAAGGACACTGAGGCACTGATTTTTTTTTTTTTTTCCTAGAGAAAGGCAACAATGCTGGTGAAGGGTCTGCAGAACAAGTCTTAGGAGGAACAGCTAAGGGAGCTAGCTGGAGAAGAGGAGGCTGAGGAGGACCTCATTGCTCTCCACAACTTCCAGAAAGGAGATAGTGAGACAGGTGTTAGTCTATTCTCCCTACTATTGGGTTATGATGAGAGGAAATGGCCTTCAACTATGCCAAGGGATGGTTTAAGTTGGATGTAGGAAAAATACTTTTACTGAAAGAGTGGTCTGGCGCTGGGATAGGTTGCCTGGGGAGGTGATGGGAGTCACCATCAGTGCTTGGAGGAGTTCAAGAAGCATGTGGACAAAGCAATTCAGAATGTTTTAGTGGTCATGGTGGTGTTGGGTTAATGGTTGGACTTGATCTTGGAGGTCTTTTCTAGTTGAAATAATTCTGTGATTCTGTGATTCTCTAATGATACCCTTCTGAGATGACACCCGGGTTTTATCACTGTTATTCCAATGAAGGTAACAATCCAAGTTCAAGCTCAAAACCCCTTGTATTGTGTCTAACTATCACTTTGGGGCATGGCTTAATGACCAGGGTAGTGTTGTGTTGATTGTTGGACTCGATGATCTTAGAGGTCTTTTACAGGCAAAACTATGCGATGATCTGTTTCCCTCCGTTGACTTGGTTAAGTGTATAAGGCTTATGTTTGGTACCTACAGTGAGATCCTGTGTTCCTCTTTTGTTGGTGTGTGATCATATGCATAAAATGTGTCTTAATCTTGATTTTGTTTTTTATATATGTTGCATAATCCTTGCTAACATGCATGAATTTAGTCTTGTTCTTCAAGAATAAAGTGTCATCAGGGATGAAATCATCTCTCACTAAGAGACAAGTTGCAAGTGCAAAATGCTGGTTTCGTTTGAGACTGAGATTAATAGAACCAATCTGTGTTGAAAGTTTTTGTTCATTTTAAAAAAATGCTTCTAAAAAGCATATTCACTCAGCTTAACTTTTCCTGACTCTGTCCTGTTACATATTGTGTCTTGCAACTCTATTATAAAAACTTTGCATTTGTCTGTTACAACTGTGTAAAGAACAAAATTACACTGCATAGAGTGAACATGACTGTTCTGAAGGCATGTTCTCAGTCTAGAGCTTGAATTTCCTACAGTGGGCACATGTAAATATACTTTCACATATGTGAAAACATACAATTGATTATATACATTGCACTATAATGAGAACAGTATGTCTTGTGTTATTTGGGCATTGTTCCACATAACTGAGCAGTTGTAGAGCCTTACAGATAGCAGAACATAGTAGCAGTTGAGGTACATAGCAACCCCCAACCCCGAACAGCTATGCTTTTTTTTTTTTTTTCAAGACTTAAGAAAGCTTTGTGGACACTGATTTGAAGGGAAGAACTGTACACATAAAAGCTTGGAATATGGATTCACTCTTTCCATCATGTATTTGCTGTTCTCATGATCAGTGCATCAGAAGCTCATAAGTCTAAAGAAAAATCAAGACTTTGACCACATTTTCTGAGATAAGCAGGAGTCGCTGTGTATAGTCAGTTACATGAACTTGCATAAGATAAGAATAGACATCCCCTCAGTCATGGATCCAAAACTGCCAGACGCTGAAAAATGTGAGGGATTATCCAGCACAGATTGAGGGCAGTGATGACTTCAGTTGTGTACCAAACAGCATATTTTGTACTGCAATGGGGTCTTGTGATACTGGATGTGTAGGAGGGAGTTTGTCAATATTAAACTCTGATTCAACTTTTCCTCATTCTCTAATATCATGGAGCTTGTCATCTAACAACCTCTTTAGCTGTTAGAGGAGGTACTCACTTTAAAAGTTATAGAACTTCTTTATACCTGACAGTGGCTTTGTATGCGGTTTGGAATAGGAAGTATTAGAAAGTCAAGTGTACCTCTTCAGTGCTCAGGATGAGGCTTTCGGGCTTCTGGAATGTTTAGACAAAGTAGGTGTCTTCACAAAAGGTGAATTTACTGATGCTGACATGGAGTTTAAAAAGCAAACAGAAGAGATGATGCTTTGTCCTACAAGATGAGATGTTGTGAGAAAAATCGGAAACTGCTTTTCCAAAATTCCCACTTGCATTTCCTCGGGTTCTGCGTGTCTCTGTTACGTTAATGTCGTTTAAAATGATATTAAGTACTTTCTAGCATTGTAGAAACTGAATAGACCCTGATAGGCAGTAAGCAAGCAGCAGCAGGTGAAAGCAACTCTTCTCTTCATAGATCAGTGTTGTAAAATCTGGAAATGTGCTGCACTGGACCTTCATGTTCTTGAACGTAGTATGTATGTCATTGCTCCTGTGTTTTCATTATCAAAGTAGGGAATATTAATGCAAACTTGGATTTGACTGTATTTGACATGTACAGAAGGATCTTACTACAAAGATCATGAAACTGTGATGAAGACTTCAGAAAAGCAGGTGCTATGCATCTGTGTATTTCTTTGTTCTACATTTGTAGGAAAAATACTGTAGTGTGACATTGAAGCTACTCAACTTTCACTGATGTTTATCCAGCAAACAAGTAGCAAATGCTGAAGGCTGAATTTGCATTTAACAGAAAGTCCACTAGTATGCAGTAAAAGTGTAAAGTTAACATGCTAGGATTAATTTTTTTTCTCCCCAAACACATTTTAATTGAATCATGCAGGTATAGTACAAATTAGACTGTTACAATAGTATTAAACTTGGTATGTTTAGAAAACAAAAACTCATTATCAGACTTTTGTGCAATCTGAGTGTTCTATTTGTTATGATTAACTTCTAAAATGGAAATTGTTCTTGCAACTCTAGCATAGATAAAATGTCCTTGAGAAAGCTGCTGCTAACACTGCTCAAAATGTTTTGATTAGGGATAGGGCTGTAAGGCTACTAGAGTGAAAAAAAAAAAACTTAAGATTTTGGAGAACTGATGTAAATTCCAAATGGAATGCCACTGTGAAAGCAAGCCTCTGATGATCAGAACAGGAATGCTTGAAAGCAAGTCATTAAAAAGATACAGTGAGTTACTTTTCCAAGTAGCTAGAAATACACATGGCCTTTCAAAGTTCCTGTCCTCAAGATAAAAGATGTGTAGATGTGTTGCTGAGGGGCATGGTTAAATGGTGACCTAGCAGTTCTGGGTTAATAGTTGGACTTGACCTGAGAAGGTCTCTTCCAACCAAAATGATTTTCTGATTCTGTGATTTGTGTGAAACATGTACATGCGTCTTGGAATACTGTGTATACATGGCACGTGTGCTGGGCAACACTTGTTATGTGAACTTTCTGCACAGACATGTTGTACGGGATTGTTTCTATATGGAAGTCTTGCAAATTTATACTATGGGTTTTGTTACTGAAATTCTATATAAATTTTGTATTTATGATCATCTTGTAGTTTTTGTTTTCTCAGTGTGGAGGTGGCTCATCTGCGTAATTAACAAAAGTGATTTTGATTTTTTTATTTCTAATACTGATGTTTCAGTTAATAATAGAGGTTATGTCTTGCCAAGTTTAAAGTATCTTCCCAAATCTGTATGCTAATGAATTGCTTCCCTGTTATGTGAGTGGAAAAATGCTTGTAAAAAGCATACCCAGAGTGAGGCTTTCACTGTAGTAAGTGGCTGAGCAGTATACGTGAAAGTATAAAATGCAGCCGGGGCTCAATTGCAGGCTTCTGGGCAAAAACTGTAGCTGTGAACCTCTGAGGCCTTCTGTACCTCTGTGTTAGGATAGGCTTTTTCCCCCCAACAAATCCACTAACTGCAGGTTGTGTACTGGGTCTCAGATTTGAAGGACAGCAGCATGGACAGTCAAGGAGCTGTAGATGGCACATTTTCTGATTGTAGTTCACAGCCAGCAGTCATTGCTACAGAAATAGACCAGATATGCTGAAGGGGAAAGGAACTGCCAGGAACCATTGCTGCAGTATATAGTATGTTTGTTTGGCTGACCAACTGTGTATTAGGTGAACAACTATGACATCCAGCACATGGTTTTGTTTTTGTCAGGTGAGTTTCCTGAACTGCCTGTCACTGTGAACAGAATTACTGCATGGCCTGGGTGACCTGACATTCACTTTGCTTTGTTTTTTTTTTCTGCTGTGGTGATTTCCTGATGTCACGTTGAAGGGAGAATGGTATCAAACAAAGCCCTTGCAAACATTTGGTTGACTATTAAATCAGCTGTTTTGTACTGTGTCTTGTGGTGTGGGAATATGAAATTTTCCCCTTGAAAAGAAGCAGGTGGAATATTACAGGAAAAATTTGCTTGGGTTTTGAAAATCACTGTAAGCAATTAGTGAAACATCAACTCTACTTTTATGAAGGAAATGCAAAGATAAATCTGGCTGTTTTGAAGCACTAGAGAAGCTTGAGTTTTGGAATTTTGAATGAGACCAGTGGTACCTCCCAACTCCAGCAGTGGGGGTGCCAAGTACTGCAGACCTCCTAGGAACTGATCACACATGGAAAATGAAAAGCTGCAAGTCTTTTGGCTGCAGTGTGGTGTTAGGAAGGGAATGAATCCCTTCCTTTTCCCTCTAAGTATCACACATGTGCCCACAGAGAAAACTGGGAAGGGACTGGGAAGTCTGCCCAGGAGGAGATTGTGCCTATCCCTTGTGATGCCTTTTCTCTAGTTTTCTGCTTATCCTTCTGCTTCTAACCTGTGACACACTGGCAATCTTACTGACCAGGGAACCAAATCTGCTGATACCTTCCATTCATTCCCTTCCCTGTAGGGGGAAAAAAGTGTTCTGTTTAACTATGTCTGCGGTGACTGCTGCTGTTAATCAAACATCTTCATTTCTTTCCCAGTAGAAAACCACTTCAAAAGCTATAATCTATTTTCACCTTACTGAGAGAGGAAAGCTCAATGTTTAACTATACAAGGGGCAAATGAGGCTTTAGTAATCAAATATTTTAATTTAAATTTCCATTTTATGTGGAAAGGCAGTTTTTCCTGGCTCCTTACATTTTCTCAGAGCCTGCTAGTACATTATACCTGATATTTGTTAATCTAATTCCAGTGGGATGTGAGAGCTGAACATAGACACTGCTGATCATCTCGCCACAGGCTGTGCCAGTAGCTGTCAACATTTGCAGGGAATGCAGAAGGGACAGTGGTCATTCAAAGTGTTGGACCTTCAGTCCTACACTAAGGACATGAATGTGCTTGCTGAATGCGATTTTAAAATCTGGTTATTGCTATGTGACACTGAGAGCCTCTTTGTAGATCTCCCATGCACTGTTTTACTTGTACTCAAAACCATCCAGATTCTCCCAGGAGAGCTGGTCAGCCTCCATCTGAGGCTCCAGTCTCAACTGGGAACTCTAGGGTCTAGGGACTTTCAAAATAGGCATTCAGGAGCTTGTTAGAGCTACCTGCCCACTGTCCTGGATGGCCAAGAAACTGTCCCTATCCTCGAAACAGGTTCATCTTTTTCAGCTCAGTCTTATGCTGAAGTCACAAGTGTCTGCTGGGGAAAAAAAAAAACCAACCTAAAAAACACCAGTATTTTCTGTTGATTCCTTTGACTTGAGTGGTGACACAGTAAATCAGTTTAGGTCTGACTGATGCGAGATACTTGCTGAAAACACTGCACAGTATAAGTATTTTCTGACTTATTTTTGAGAAATCTATACGTGTTTGTGGGGAATCTGAAGTCCAAGTAACCGTTTACTAATGTAAGGTATTTGATGAAATAGCATTGCACAACAGTTGAGACATGGCTAATGGCCAGAAGGTTGAAACATTCTAATGATATACTGCAGTTAACTTTTCCAGTTAATCTTTACTACAGTTAACTCAAGTGAGAAAATCCCAGCTGCTGACTCATCCTTCACCTCTGAAAGCTTTTGCCAGTTGAGACCATTGGCATTGTCTCTCTCCAGTAGGACATAGTGGCTTGGACTAAACTACTGTGTAGTGATTTTTCTCCTTGGCAAATGACATGAGTAAAGACAAACTTGTTCTGACATTTCTCAGAACACTTTCTTGGCTTTGGATTTGTAGCACTTTCTAAGCCACACGTTGTATCTCTTGTTAAACGGGGCGGGGGGTGTGGGGTGTACGCATTCTGTAATTTGCGATACATCTGTATGAACTGAAGTGCAAAGTTTCCTTTGCAGAGTCTGGTTCAGCTGAGCTCAAGTGGTATGACACCATTCTCCATTGGTAATTCTCCAGCGTCCTGCAAAAAGAACAAGTGAGAAACACTAGATCTGGGAGAGGGTGTTAACACTACCCTGGTCATGGTGGGGTTCATTTCTTCTTCTGTTTTTTCCTCAGCCCTAATCTAGCGTCAGTGTTTCAGCCGAATCATGCATTGACTTATCAGGGAGGTTTGCCATGGTGGCTTGGGCAAACTCTTTGCCGTTAGGTCAGATTCTGTTCTTTTACTTTGAGGTTAAAGTTCAGGCTGCTACTGTCTCAGTAGTAGTGTCTCCAGAGGAAGCCTGCCATCTGGAGTGATTCATTAAAATGAGGAGACAATTACTTGGAGGGAAGCAAGCTGTGTCAGAGCCAGTCTGTATGTATGTCTGCTCCTAGGGACTATACTGTAAGACACCAAGTCTTAATTCATCAGGAGATGAAGCTTGTTTTGCTTCCTTTGTGCTGATGTTGACAGCTTCCACTGAACCCCAGCTCATAAAATAGCCAGCAGAGGGAAGTGGGGGGTCCTTCTGGGAGCTAAAAGAGTCTCCAGCTCCTAGTGGGCTCCTGAGATCTGTGGAGAAGTCTGTGGTATGGTGACCGTGTGCAGCAACCAGAATTCAGTGATCCCAACTGGCCTGTGGTGTGTAGTTGTCAAAACTGGGGGCCTCTGCAAAGGATGGTATGTGAGTAACTCTTTGATAGGGGAGGGAAGAGGAATGTTCAGCTTGTGGCAAATGATAACCAGTAAAGTAAATCATCAATATTGTGTGAATGTGGAAATGAAAATATAAGTGGAGAAAGCTAAGTGTCAAGGTGGTGAAGTGTCTTAAAGAGCTTAATTCTTTTTGTTAAAGTGAAAATAGGTAATGCAAAAGGAAAGGGAGACCAGTGGTGAAACAATATCATCTTATATTCAGTAATTTTTGTGCAACCTTTCGACATTAAAAGCTGTTCAATGCAGTAAGGTTGAGTTCAGCTGTGCATATTAAAACATTTAGGTATGGGTGATCCTTGCTGTCTAGTGCTCTAGGAGGAATCCCTGCTTTTAGAAAACTCCACACAAATGAAAGCAGACATGTCCCCAGTTCTGTGCTGGGAGCACAGAGAAATGTCAGTGTTAAGCCAGTTTGCTTTTAAATTGTGTCTGATGCTGATATGTGATAAATGCCTTATGGTGTAAATTTTTTTGTTTTGTTTTTTATATTAAATTCCAGTGCTTTTTTACCAGCTTGAAAAATGACCTCTTGCACACCCTGTACAACTTCATCTGAGATGTGCTTGTCCAGGAAAGCAGCTGGAAAAGTGACTGCAAATCTAAGTGCCATCATTCACTTTAAATGATTCCTGAAATGGAGCTTGTAGCTGGCACCATCTCAGCTCTGAGATATCCTTCCAAAGATTTTTGATAATCTTCTGCTGAATCTTAAGCATTTTTCTCACTCTTTGCAGAATATTGTGTTCTTAGTTGCTATTTATAAACCAGCAGCAAGGAAAATGGCTGTGGTTTTCTCAGAGGTATATCTCAGAGATAACTTTGTTATTCTGAATTCTCTAGGCTTGCTAAATGGAAAAAAAAAGTCACTTGAAGCCCCACGTTATTGGAAGGAGTGAGGCACAGCTATATTTCTGTCTCAGTGCACCACGAGTAATGATCGGTGAGTAAAACACAGGCTCTGTGCTTTGCTTGCACCAGAGAGGTGCAATCAGCATGGTGTGTGTTGCTCTGCTCCTGTGGATGGTGCAAAGCCTGCCATGTCTTGCACTGTGGTTTGGGGGCTTGTGTCTGATTAAGGTATCAATTTCTCCCTTCTCCCCAAAAGCGGTAAGAAACAGAGCTGTCTGGGTGTTGGAGTAGAATTACCTTAAAATCAGGAACCATTTGCCTGAGGATGTTTTGGGTGCCTGATGGGTCCCTGCAACTTGACTCAGTATCCAGGATTTTAATGGAAATAATGGGAAACTCGCTTGTGTTAGGTGTTGTCCTATATGCCCACCCTGGGACCTGCTTTTATAAGTCATTTAAATCATGATTTTGGCTTTTGGGGCATAAACATTATCTCTGTAGTTTCAGTCTCCTGGATATTTTGGATTATAACGGCATGCACGAGAGACTGTATGTTCCTGCTGTTATTGCAGGTATAAGTCGTTTGTGCTGCACCTACAGATTTCTTCTCTTGCTTTATTTCCTTTTGGTTTTCTCATGTTTTATTCCATATGTCCTGTGCTGACCATGAGCACATGAAATAAAATGTGGTGCAGATGTCCAACATGACACAAGAAGTTGGTGTATTTTTTTTCAGCGTGTAGGTGAGTTGAATCCTGCTGAGGTCTCAAATTAATGATTCACAGACAAAAATTATGGAGCTTAAAAAAGGATTTAAAGGAGAGGGAAATGAGAATAAACTAACCTTGGGAGACCTGCAAAGATGTCTGGAAAACCAGTTTGCATTGCTGATTTTGAAGAGCATGCTAAAAAATTTCTCCCCAAATCAGTGTATGATTATTACCGATCTGGAGCGGATGACCAGGAAACCCTAGCAGAAAACGTGGCAGCATTTTCCAGGTAGGAGGGTGACTTAAGGCTGGAGTGAGAGGTAGGGGATGTAAATTCTGCTTTATTAGTAGATATGGTGCAATACTAGATTTCTTTTTTTTTTCTCTGAACAAAAGTCATTTTTTCTGAAACTTTTTTGGCTTTATCAATAAAACTTCAATTCTTTTTCAGAACAACTCCTTCTCCCCTTGCACTCCTCCACCTAATGTTTTCTGTCAAAAAGCAGTCTCCAAAATCCATTAGCATCCTTTTAACTTTACCCACATTTTGCTGCTTTTCTTAATATTAATTCTCTATAGAGTCCTTCAACTCAACAAGGATAAGTGTGGAGTTCTGCACCTGGGGAGGAATAACACCATGCACCACTACAGATTATGGGCTGACCTGCTGGAGAGCAGCTCCACAGAGAAAGACCTTGGAGTCCTGGTTGGTAATAAATTATCTGTGGGACAGCAATGTGCCCTGGTGGCCAAAAGGGCAAATAGTACACTTGACTGCATTAAGAGGAGCATCTCTAGCAGGTTGAGGGAGGTTCTTCTTCCCCTCAACCCTACCTAGACCACATTTGGAATACTGTGTGCAGACTTATCAATATCTACAAATATCTGAGGGGCAGCTGTTAGGAGGATGGAGCTGTTAGGAGTCTCTTTTCAGTGATACTCAGTAATACAACGAGGGATTAATAGACATAATCACAGAAAATCCATCTCGAGATGAGAAAAAACCTTTTTACTGTAAGGGTGACAGAGCACTGGAACAGGCTGTCCAGAGGGGTCGTGGAGTCTCCTTTTATAGAGATCTTCAAAATGCATCAGGATGTGTGCCTGTGACTTGCCCCAAGTGGCCCTGCTTTGCAGGGATGTTGAGCTCAATCTCTGGAGATCCCTTCCAACCCATAGCATTCTGTGATGAAGCTGTGATTTCTTCCTTTTGGACTGTTATGGTGGTAAGATCCTTGTGGAGGGGTTATATTTTTTATGTCCTGAGTCAGTTTAGAGTCTTGCTTGTTCCTCCTAAACTGAATTGAGTTTTGCAGCATTGCTAGATTGGAGCTGCATAGCCTAGCAGAAAGGAGTTGTCTCATAGCTCTGGAAGAAGCCACGGAAATTGGGGCTTAGGTCTGGGTGGCCAAACCATGCCTTGATGGGGTTTCAGCAGGAGGTCAGCACTTCACCAGGTAATATTGTAAATGATGGGAGCTATTATAAACCAGTTTTGACATAGACTGGCCCCTTGAATCACTGTCAGAGTCTGGATTCAGGTCACCCTTTGTCTCAGAAGTACAAGGTCAACACAACATCAAGTCAGTATTTGCTGTCATATTCAGTGGAAGAGTGTCAAAAATAGTCTCAAGTCAGTTTCCCGTCCCCTGAATCAGTGCTGCTGTGCCTGCAGAGCATCAGCCCAAGTGCTGCAGAGGAAGGAAAGCAGCTGGAGGCTGATTGCCTCGTCTCTGCTGAGCCGTTGAACTGCTTACACAGCTGTTGGCTTCTCTTTCCCTCTGGTGCTGTGTTGCTGCAGACATTTATCTGCCCCTCTTTCGCCCCATCCTCCCCCTCACCTCTGCCTTGGCACTTGTCTGCTAAATCTCTAAAGGCTTTGTCTTAAGTCCCTCTGATTCTA
This sequence comes from Eubucco bourcierii, assembly GCA_013396675.1. Taxonomy (NCBI): domain Eukaryota; kingdom Metazoa; phylum Chordata; class Aves; order Piciformes; family Ramphastidae; genus Eubucco; species Eubucco bourcierii. The sequence continues at coordinate 77,342 of VWZE01005089.1, read as the reverse complement.
ACAAACCAAACCAAGATTTTTTTCTAATTTGTCTTCAGTTTTTCTCCCTCCTCACCTTGCTCCAGAGAAGGAGTCCTGGTTACTTCTCCAGCTGCCTTTCCACAGGCCATGAGCAATTCAGCTGGGACTGCCAAACAACTCTAAAGCTATAGGAAACTTGGGGGGAATTTATGTAGCGATATGGCAGAAATCAGCTCAGACCCTGTAGTTTTAGGGACATACAGAAAAGCTTTCGAGTGTCAGGAGAAAAAGAAAACTGACCTCTGTTGTGACCACTTATTCCAGACCTTTAATTTCCATGCAGAAACCCCCATTGCAGACTGGAAATCCTCTTGTACTTGGGGCTGTTCAGACACAAGCCAAAGGAGTACTCTGGCTCTGAGGAGTAAATAGGTGCATTTGAGGAGGGGATGTAATCCGAGGAGGGGAGTGCATGTCTAATTTTAGGGGTGTTGGGTGGGGGTTTTTTTTGTTTGTTTTTTTCACTTAATGTTTCCAGATGCTATGATGTTATTTTCGTCTCCTAAACCCAAAATGGGTTAAGGAAAGGATGCTCAAAGCACTCAGAGGCAATAAACTGTGGAAATAGTGAGATTTCACTACTGACAGCTAATCATGATCAAAGTTGGATCTGATCTGCCCTGAGTCAGGGTAGCAAGGTGCTGGGTATGCCTACTTGATAGTGTTTTGATATTAGCAGAGCTGTATGTTAGTGATAAAAGCAGCTCTGCTCCGAAGCTATTTCCTACCATAGCAGCAGATTCCTCTGATAAGATGACCTCGCTGTGTTACGCTGGTCACGTGTGGTGCTCAGGATCATCTCTTTCCTGGCGTTTTCTGTAGTATTTTCAATAAGAGCCTTCAGTTTTAAGTGTTAAGAACTGCAGAGGTTACAGACAGCCTGGAACTGAAGGAGGTATTAATTAGCAGTGACTTGAACATCCTGAGACATTAAAAAGTAAATTAAATTTTTTGGGTCCTGGTGTGGCTAAAAGGCTTTTGAAGGGTTCTTGCCCATCAGCAGTAAAGGTCTGAATGGGGTGGAAGCTGTGTTTTTGTCTTTGCTCATCCTCTCTTTGCATATTTGTCTTAAAGCTACTGTGGAAATTAGATCTTGTTTTCTTTAGACCACTCAAGCATCACTCAAAAAAGCAGTTGATAAAATCTGAAAGACTTGACAACAGACTTTATTTAATAATCAAACAACAGAACCTGTTGACAGCCAAAGAGAGAGACTATGGGGCAAAAATATTGAAGTCAAAGCTTTGCTGATTACCTTTCCATCACTCTGTCTCTTTCTGGGCATCCACCCAAAGCACAGAATAGTGTGATGATGTCCTGGTGGTCACCCAGTAGATAAGCATGAGAGTTGAGGTCAGAGCCTGAAACCATCTCTTCTAGTAAGACATTGTCCCCTTCCGTCTGGTCACAACAGCACCAGAACAGCTCTTCCTTTCCTTCAAGGACAACCATCATAGCTGAAGTTGTTGTCTGAGGGATACCAGCTTTACCTGTATGAAGTGGCAAGGATGAAGGGCTGGAGCATGGATATAGTGATTCACCATTTCAGGGACAGGTGTGTTTAAAAACACATAAAATCATTCTCGACACTTCTAGTGCCTTCCTGTACCTGTTTGCAAACTGAAATATTTCCTGTAGGCAGTATGTCCTTGCTGCCTGCAGCCAGATAGACCTCCCTCCCTGCAAAGGGGAGCCCCTTTTATGAGCCACTGAAGTGTTGTGGAAGCTTGTTGAGCACAGGGCTCCATGGTCTCTTGATAGCTACAGTACTCCACACTGGATGCTGCTGAGGGACTTTTGTGGTGGTAGATTGCTGTTTTCTGAGGACAGGGTATGCTACCATTAACAGTTCCTTAGACCACAATTGCAGTGCCTTCCTGGTAACATGTCTAGAAGAGGTAGAAACCTGGTATAAAGACTTTGCAGTATTTTTGTTTTATAAGACCTATTTGACACAAGCAACTTGGAAAATCTGTGTCTTTACTGTTGGAACAAATGTGGCACAACCATTCAGGATGCAGGACTACTTCTCACTCGTAATCTCACGTGGTCCTCGTGTGTTTCTCCAAGCATGCTACTGGGCTTTCTTACTGCTCCTGAGCACAACTTGTGGGTAAACAAGTAAGGCAGACTTTGCACCCCCAAGTCTCAAAGTCAAATGACTTTGTGACAAAAACAAGTACGTTCAGCTTCATTTCTCATGGCCAGAGCATTCTCGTTGATTTCTACTGTCAGAAACTCAGTTGCAGAGTTCAGCCTGGTTAAAAATGCTTACAGTTTAAATACTTGTAGGTATATGCGTAAATGTTTATGTTTAATTGGAAAAAACAGAAAGCACAAAATCAACCCCCAGGCCTGAATTGTTAGCCTGCACTTTGTGGCATAAGATTATTTGGGTGAATAAGACTTCTGGGATTGGTTGCATCTGGAGAAAAATCCTTGTTGGGTTTGTCTGTGAGTTCTTTAATTTTTGGCAAATATTTGCATTTACAGAGGAATAAGTAGATTTTTATTAAGGACTGATCTAACAGGTTAGTGGTAATTCCATTAGATGCTGGTGTACCTTTGGAATGGCCCATGCAGTTTTTGGAGCAGCCCAATCTCTATCCAGTTGATTACAAATTCAACGTTCTAGTCTTTTAACAATACAGAAACTTTACTTCAGACCTGGATTTGGATGCCAGAGTATAAAATGTCTCCAGAAAGTTAATGTCTAAGACGAGATTAACACCAGGTACAATAACTCTCCTCTAACTTTCAGCTCTTCTGGGACTGAGGTAAGAACCATAACTCACATTTCAAAACCAGCCTATTCCTGCTAATTAGTATTTATTCATGGTTTCGAATTATATTGAGATGGCACTGATGTGAGCGAGGCATTAAGGCCAAAGAAGATGATTTTAGGATGTCAGAGCATACATTACTCCCTGTGGTGCCTGACTGCATTCACCTTGCATTTGCTCTGTGTCCTGAAACATCATGTGTCCTTCCTGTGCCAGGCTGTCTGGCAGTTAAATTCCCTCTCAAGTTGTCAAGGAACCAAGAGATTTGAATAGTGAGTAGATTTTTATAGCAAGGTCAGGATGCCTTTAGCTTGAATGGGAATCAAGAAATCAATCTGAAATCTGCCCTCTCGGCATGCTAACAAAGGGGGATGTCTGCGTGTGCAGGAACACGTTTCTGCTAATCTGCCACGATGCCTTCTGCTGCTGACTGCCCAGCAGCCTTTGGGGAAGATGTGTCTTGTTGATGTGTATGAGGAGCAGCAGCTGCTGGTTTATCAGTGACTGCATCAATGCCTGTTTTCTGCACACATACTGTCTTGTAGATGAGATGTGTGTTAAGGGTCTTAAACTGACTTTCAAACAATATTTTAATTGTGCCTAAAGCAAGACTGAGGGTGCGATTGGAGGTCAAATGGGCATGCAAAGTTGTAAAGGGGGATAAAAGGAAAGGAATACTTGGAATAAAACATTTATTTCTGTCATGTATTTTACCTCAGGTATGCAGAGTGCTGCAGAAAGGGTCTCTGTGTGGATGACAAGGCACGCTGGGAGAGAAAATTCAGACTTTCTCAAGCAAAAGCAGTTGTTTCATGGTCTTGCACAGCAGTAGCACCTGCCCCTTGTGACAGGAAGTGGAGCTGTAGGAGAGATTAAGGCAGCAAAGTGGCTTGGAATTGGAATGGGGACTTGGAGGAGTGCGTCCTTGCTCAAAAACTCTGCTTACTATGCAGTGTGAAGGGGTTATTTAGCATGAACTTGGAAAGGAAGCCAGAAGAACTGCTTCAGAATGTGTAGCAGTTAAAAAATGTCAGCATTTTTCACAGTTGAAAATGAGCTTCCCAACTGCAAGCTGATTTACACTCTGAAATTTTTGAGCATGGAGAGAAAAAGAAAAATATGCACTCGTCTCCCTCTCCTTCCTTTTCACCCTTCTTCCAAAACCCCATTTAGCTGAAGCTGCCTAAATCAGAAGTACTTGCTACCTTCCCTGCTGCAGCTTCTCCTTGCTTCCAGCTAGGAGGAAAGATGCACCTACTTGCAATTGCGGATGGCAACATGTCAGTGTGGACTGAGATGGAAAAAATGTGGGTGATGAGTAGAAGATGTCTGAAAAAACTATACAAGAGTTTTACAAAAGATCCAGGAAAACTTTTCCCTGACTTAGATTAAGCATGGGGTGCATGGCAGCCTAATGCACACCTCTAGTTAGTGGGAAATAGTGCTCTTGGATTTTGCTTGCTGCTGCTAAGAGTAATTTCTTGAAGAACTCAATTAACTTTGACTTGGTAGTTAATGCTTTTACTTGCAAGTCAGGAAATTTAGCTTGCAGTACAAGTCCCGTAAGGTTAGGGAGGATGAAGGACTTTGAGAGTACAAAGATAGATTGAATTTTAAGTTCACTAACATCACTAACTAGAAAGTCAGAATCACAGAATGTTAGGGGTTGAAAAGGACCTTGAAAGATCATCTACTCCCACCCTCCTACCAAAGCAGTTTCTTCTTTGTGATAGAGACTTGGTCCATATCACAAAGAAGAAACTGCAATGTATGACACAAATAGAACAGACTGAGTGAGAAGATGGAGGAAGAAGCATTTATGTACCAATAAGTGATGGAGCTCTGCCTGCATCCTTGAATATATGTATATATTATCTTGGCAGTTGGGGGTGATTTTGGGGACCAGCAATGCTATCCAGCTGATGCTGCCACAACCACTCTATAATTTAAAGGCTGAATGCTTAAAATACTCCTGAGGTGCCAGACTGAGCTTTTCAGGTGCCCTGAACTAACATACAAGGGTGAAACTGAAACCAGATGTGAATACAGGCTGTCTGAGAAGAGCAATCTTTTGAAAAGTCCCAGCTTTTCCTGAACTTTGTGGAATTCCGTGATCAGCTGTGGTTTATACAGATGAATGGCACAAGGAAAAGAACCAAAACAAAAGAAATAAACTCCATTCCTCCCAAAATTTAATTTAGACTGTTGAAAGCACTGAATTTGATGTTTGCTTAGTTTTTAGAGACAGAGTACAGGTGTTCTGGCCTGTGCTAAGTTGTTTCCTATTGACATTTCTTGATAAGAACTTGTGCTTATTCCTTTTCTTCCATTTGAGAATATTTTTTTTTTCATATTTTTAGGGACACATTGCCTTTGAAACCTGCAGCAAAACAGAAAAGAATATTTTCTTTTATTTCTGCTCTCTGCACAGTAAAAATAATGCATGAAATGGCTATATAAAGGATATTTGCTTTTATTTGCTGGGAAAAGGTCTCTCTTATCTGGGAGAGAGCCTTCAGAATGAGGATTGGGAAGAAAGGGGAAGGAAAAAAAAAAGTCTTATTTCCTTTGCTCCACCATCCTCTGAAAAAATAACAAACTGATACAATAGCATGGAAACAAGTCTGAGGAGTCATACTTGCAGTGTGTGTCTTGGCATTGAATAATACAGCTGACTCCCACAGCTGCAGGTCTCCTTCCAAGCATCATATCATTCTTCTGCCTGGGTAGTGCTTCCTGGAGAGCTGGCACTGCCCTCTGCTCTTAAGGCTTCAGAAATTCTTGTCTGGGACAGAGCCAGGACAAGACGTCTTATTGAAACGTCTCTCGATCTTTCTGAAATGAAGACATGGTGCATTGTGTCTTGTTGCTTTGTTGTCTTTTGTTGGGGTTTTTTGATTATTGCCTTTTTTTTCTTTCCTCTAACCTGTCAGGCTGAGCACTACCTGCTGTTGGAGCATAGTCTGAGTGTAACAATGCCTCTGGTTGCTGTCTGCATGCTGATAACATGTCCACTCTCAGGCATTCCAGTGCTGAGCAGGTTCAGCAGTACTAGAGCTGAAGCTTTTAATTATTTTCTGTCATTAAAATTCACCAGCAGTCAGAACCTTTCCAGAGGGAGGGATACCTTAGTAAGAGGTTAATGCAAACCCTATTGCTTTTTGCAGAGCCTTTGGCCCTGGTCAAGGCACACTGAAGCAGCCTCTGACATTGCACCCCCTCTTGTGGCTTACAGCAGGAGCTGCTCTGCAACAACGCCTGGATGGTCAAAACATTTCACAGACGCCCCCAGGAGCGTCACCGTATTAAAACTTAGGATACTGTGGTGTCATCTAGAAGATCCCATCTTAAGAGGGGGTCTTGTCCTGTTTGGGGGGGAGGGAAAGATGAGTTTCTGTGTGTAAGCATGTGGTGTTCATCCTGACCACAATAAATTGTCATTTAAGTATGTTCTAGTTTGGTGTTTTGGAGTCAACTTCCATGTGCACCCAAACCGAAGACCCCAGTGGAAAGTTAAGCCTAGCTCTGGGCTGATGTGGTTTCTAGCTGACCTGTCAAGGACAAAGCAAGATGGGGAGCAGTCGAGCAAATGCTGGGCAATGTCATTTAAGGTTTAGACCATAATTTGCCCTATTGCTGCCCCAGTTGTGCTACTTGATCTTGTCTGCATCAAATTACAGTTGCCATGTTTGGTCTTTACCTGGCAGCTGTAGTCTCAGGAACTATGAGTTACTTGGCAGCCAGTGATTGCTGGGTATGAGACCTCTCTGAATACAATGATTCAGTCTGTCACCCTCCCCGTGCTGAGGAGAGCAAGGGCAGCAGTTCTGCCCACTCTTATCCTATGTGGTAGTTCATTTCTGTGTAGTTTCATTGTGGAGACTTATAGCACAGGGATGGGGAGAACTGAGGTTTTACACAAAAATCCCATGATTTTTGGCTTCCTAATCTATAGAAGGAATAACCAAGGGGGACTGATGACTTATGTTCCTTGCACATCCTTTGTTATCCAGGTTTGCCTCAAGGTTTTCGGGGAGGCTGAGACTTGCTATGGATCTTATTTTTCAGGTCTTGTATTGCTTTCAAATAGTACTAGCCAATAATGTTCAAAGGCTATTTGCCTCTTTCACTGTCCATGGACTTCAGTCCCTCCATGTCTACTTCCTCATGGCTTTTTGCTTTTTGTGAGTCTTGCTACAGTTTTGGATTGCATAGTGAAGTTCTACTCCAGCCTTCTCAGTGACTTATGTAGCTTCTTCTCTTCCAGCTTTCCTCTGACAGCAGAAAAAAAAATCTGCTCATGGCCAGAAAGAACTGTAAATAACCCTGATAATGCAGGCTTTTTATTCTCTTTATTTTTCTTTGTGTCAGATGGAAGCTCTACCCTCGAGTGCTCAGGGACGTATCAGTAATGGACCTGTCAACCTCAGTCTTGGGGCAGAAAATCAGCATGCCAGTCTGCGTTGGAGCAACTGCTATGCAGTGCATGGCTCACGCTGATGGAGAGACAGCTACTGCTAGAGGTACACCATACAAAGTCCCCCTGGAAGTGACTTTGAGATTAACAGTGATACTGTGTCTGCTGATTCTGAAGCCAGGATTGGTTTCTTGCTCCTCATGCTGTGGCCAGGATGGGTTTGGCTCAGAGTAATCAGGTTTAATTTTGATTTAGTTTTTCGCTGTTTCCCTTTGCCGGTTTTTTTCTGTGTAGATTCTCCCTTGCTCTGAAATGGATGAAAAATGCAGTATGTAAGAAGGGAATTATTTGTAACAAATACAAATCTGAAAGCTCCATCTATCTATAGATCTCTCTATGCATTCTGTGACTACAACTATATATATTGCCATGACAACATTCTTCCTGTTGCAGAACTGCTCTAGAAATTCAGGAGCTTTTGGTTGTCTGGGAAAAATACTTGCTTTGAAGAAAGCTCTTTGAAAGCATCCCAGGAAAACGGTGAGATAAGGGCCCCTCTGGGCTACATGCAGCACAAAGATCTTGCCAGCATAGATGCTGCAGTATAAAAAGCTTCAAGAAATGGGACATAAACCAGAGTTCAACTGTGAAGTGACTTCATACTCCTTTAACTCGAGCTGCAGGATGACACAAAGTGGTCATCCTGTGTGCCTGTTACTTACGAACTGCATTGGACTGTATGTTTCAGTGCTTCAGCTCTGAATGAGAACTATACAAAACCTAAATAGTACTTAAAAAATAATCATAATTCTGTGCACGGCTGAGCTATTCAGCTCTCAGCATATCCATGACCAATGCAGCAAATGCTAGCATGAAGTGAGTCTAATTTTCTGCCTAGCAGTGGGAGCTGCCCTCAAGTCTCATTAAAAAGCCACATCCCTGTGATGTGCACTGTGGTAGGCTGCAGCACAGCTCCAGCAGCAGTCTCTGTTGCAGCAGATTTCTCCAATTTTACAGTGTATTTGGGGATACGTTTGCCCCCTTCCCAAGAGATTTATTGGGAAGTTACAAATTTTACGTTGTAGGTGCTGGCGTGTTCCACACGATGGCACTCGAATACCTTGAATTGGTTGTGGAGCGGTGTCCTGCGGCATGCTCTGGTGCTGTCCTCTCCTTTGGCAGCTCTGGTGGATTATTTCTGGCCCTGGTTACGTTGGGAGGAAACTCTGAACCGTTTTATCCATTAAGTGCAAACAAATTAATGCAGAGTTAAGAGCGAGGTTTGAAATACACAATCCAGGATGTTTCTTAGAAAAATTCCCACCAATGCTGTGGCCTGGCCATGTTTTAGGACATAAGTCTATAACAATTTGTAAGTAGAGCAGTACAATAAGACTGAGTTATAGTTGTGGTAGATAACTTCATTTGGGAATTTCCTGACTTCTGTGCACTTCTATTTTTGGACTTCAGTATGATTGTTTTATTTAATGTTCTTGGGTTTTCAGGCTGGGAGGGTTTGGAGTGCTGGGAATGGTTTGAATGTGAGGCCAGATAAATAAATCCGATGAGTTGGTAAATTTCTCACTGCTTTCAAAGGCAAGCATAATTTAAAGGGCACCCTCTGTATTGCATTGTTTCTGGTAGTAAAAAACACAGCTTTGGTTTTGTTGTCTGCTGGAAGTGGAGTGGGGCATTTGGTGCCAAACTCTTAGTTTGACCTTATAAGATGACAAGGATTAAAGTCCATGCTTTGCCTAAAGGTTTCTTTAAACTTGGAACATTTGGGATCAGGGAGTTTGCTGCATTTAGCTTCTCTTAAACTCTGTGATATCTTTGAAATATCAGTGAGCAGTTTGTTGGCTGCTTTATATCAGCACTTGCTTCAGCTGCACAATCCAAGAAAGTTTACTCCATAGTCTTGAAGCTTTTGCAAACCTAAGCTTGACTTTTGGCTCAGGTGTGCAGGTACTGGTGTCTGAGGGTGGTGCCTCTGCTGTTGTGATGATCCTTGACAATCATGGCATGGTCTGAATCTTGCCATTTTCCAGCCAGGGAAACAGCTCTTGTTGTGCTCTGGCTCTTACTTGGGCATATAGCAGCTGCCCAAAGGAGCATCCACAGTGTGCCTTTGTATGTGCCTGGGAATGACTCAGCAGATGCCACAAGCCACACCTGTGGCTAGTTGGTGTTATACCCCAAGAAATAATCTTGTGTTCACACCATCCTTACCTGCAGAGCAGGGTGGTGCAGGCAGCAGTAACATTTCCTTCCTCTGCTGTTTTGAATTTCAGGAATAATGCTTGATCCTAATGAGCAAGTGGTTTAGTTTGACCTTTGCTCTTCTAGTAGGTTTACCCCCACAGTACAGTGTAAATGTCTTCTCAGTAATAAGGGCATGTTATGGGGTGTCTTATTAGGTAAAAATCCTTGACTTCATAATCTCTCACTTTGGGGCTTGTCAGAGTTTTGGGAGCTGCTCACCTCGCTGCTGCTGGTCCTAAAGGGATGTTCTCCTTCAGCAACTAAGCTCATGGAAAGGAGTGTGCATCTTACCCAAAAACAGGGCAAAGCTTGGTAGCTTGCTTTAAACACATCTTTTCTCACAGTTTTATTTCAGTAGTAAGGGATCTTTTGGAGGAATTATGTTCAATTGTAATTTTAACTTAACTGCTGATGACAGGCCATCCAGCACAACTGAAGTTGTTGCAGAGGTTGACTAAGTTCACCTTGAGCAAAGTGGTAATCCTGGTCAAAGCTTCAAAGTCAGATGTTGGGTTTACTCATACTCCTGTTAGCTAGACAACAAACAAACCAGCAGCAACAAAACTAACCAACTAAAAAAGACTAAAGCAATATAAGTTAGGTTCACTAAAGAAATATAAGTTTGGTTAGGAACTGGCTGGAGGGCCGAGCCCAGAGAGTGATGGTGAATGGTGCCACATCCACCTGGAGGCAGTCACTAGCAGTGTCCCCCAGGGATCAGTGCTGGGCCCCATCCTCTTTAACATCTTCATTGATGATCTGGACGAGGGCATCGAGTCAGTCACCAGCAAATTTGCAGATGACACCAAGTTGGGGGCTGATGTTGCTGGGTTGGAGGGCAGAAGGGCTCTGCAGCGAGACCTCAACCGCCTGGACAGATGGGCAGAGTCCAAG